>JAPZDY010000001.1:21430993-21441417 GCA_029783645.1 Ctenochaetus hawaiiensis | reverse complement strand
CACATATGACACAAGGCAGGCTGCCATATATGACATGTGTTATGACATGAATATCATGTATGATGAGCGCCCTTTGAGAAAGCGTGCACATCAGCCATGTTCCATATAACACTGAGGTTATATGAGGATGCTGTGTTATGTGTGCAGCTTCAGGTCCCCCTGCTGTGCTCAGAGCGTTGCCATGCTGCGTCTCTCGTCAGCGCCATTAAGCCGGACAGCCAGTGCAAAAGAGGCTTCACGTGCTGCTCGCTCTCAGCGTCACTTTAAAAAACTTAAAACTTAAAACCCTCCTTCCTCTGTCCTTTATTTTTATGTCCCATCTCCTCTTTTGTCTCATCCCAGAGTGCCTTTAGTGCTCCCCATGCAGCAAACAAAGGCACCACTCTCCTTCTCTCTCTGTCTCTTTTTCTCAAACACACACACACACACACACACACACACCTCAGTGCTGTTAGAGTGATAATAACTCAGTGCAAAAGAAAGAAGGAGAGGAAAGCGGGATAGTAGATAGAGCTACAGGCAGACCAGCGTTGTAAGAACGCCTGTGTTTACCTTCTGCTGGCAGGGAAGGGTTGTCATGATGAGGACAGAACCGAACATACATGGACAACATATGGAGACACAGTGACAAAAGAAACACAATGACATTAAAAGGAAAGATCACCCAAAGGAAACCAAAAGCTCAAATTCAAAAACCATTTTTGCCCCCATCAAAAAAAAAAAAAGCTTAGAATACATACACATCTACAATTCAAACAGATAAAGAGAGAACCAGGCGGATGGATGATGAAGCTGAGATGGATGAAGGGAACATAATAATGATGATGAATGATTTTTTTTCTTTGAAAACTTCAGAATGTTTTTTCCACTTGAACCAAAGCCTGCATGACGTATAAATACCGAGTATCTGTTGTTATTTTGAGCATAGCCCTTGGTCGAAATGCATCATGGGAAATCCCTGCACCAGATATGGTTTGATTTCGCCTTATTGATCAGACTTGCAAGCAGACGTTGGCACAAATGCAAGACTCCTGTGTGTCGCAAAGCTGCTGCTTTTGCTTCATTATAAAGTTGAAATGTATGACAGTGCACTCTTAAAGAAACTGTTAAGAAAGTGGCCAATCACTTAGTCTGGGATTGCTGCTCTCTGATTTGTTGTCTGACCTAGCAAACCAGTCAAGGTGCAGGTTATGTTAAGGTTTTACACGGTGCTGCAATGAAGACAGTTAACTGCAAAATGTTTTTAGAAGTATTTTTCAGTGATTCTTTTACTGTTGGAGGAGGATTTAGACGTTGTAGTAGAAGGCAGCTACAGAAAAATGAATCAGTGAGAAACAGATGAAAACAATAAACAGGGTTTGGCTTTCAAATCAAGTTCTTTACCTGTTAAATTGACCTTTTGAAATTCTGTAGGTGTGCCTCATGATATTATATGGGAATTAAATCAGCTAGATAACACAATCTCTCTCTCTCTCTCTCACACAAACACACAAACACACACATACACACACACGCACGCACACGCACACACTCTCACACACACACACACACACACAGAATGATGGGATAAGCTTAGCAGACAAGTAAAACCAAACTTAATTAACCTAAATCTCATTAAGAGCTCATTACCATTTAATCTTTCTGTCCATGAGTCTGTTCGTATGTGTGTGTGAGTGTGTGTTTGTGTATAAGTGGTTGTGTTAGAGGTTAGAGCAAACAGTGTTTCAATTCTTACCCAATTCTGCTCTTGTTGAAGTCTACAAGAGAACAGTTGAAGGTCACTGCGAGCATTTTGACACACACCACATTATAGTCTCTGTGTTTTTTGTGTGTGTTTGTGTGTGTGTGTGTGTTTGCGTGGAGCCAAAGAGCAGTGAGGATTTAAAAGCTTAGGCCCCTTTTGACCCCACAAGGCTTTACACACTTATCCCAAACCGAGACACACGCACGCAAACACACACCCAATACACACTTACACACGTGGTGTTAATTTGGTGTGATTTGAATCATTTAGCCTTTACAGCATGGGCGTTTGTGAGTGGGGGTGGTTTTCCAGCCCAACAGCACATTGGTCCAAATTAAATTATGAACAGGTAAAAAAATAATCAACTCTTATATAATAATTTATATCTAAAAAATATGAGGTTATGGATTCTAATTTAAAAGCAGCTGTTATGTTTGGTGCTGACAACACTGGTAAATATTGCTGTAAAAGAGCCGTCTGTGTGCACAGGGCTCTGCTGCATGAGGCCAGGGTGGGTTCACTTGTAAACTCACATACATCTGCGCTCCAACAGTTATTACATAACTTTGAATTTATTTAGGCTTAGTCATGCTTCCCTGCAAGTCATTAAATATGTATTTGGTCAAGCCTTGAAGTAAAACATGTAATGAAATATGTATGAACCACAATCTAATTTATCCTGTGTGGGTCATGTTTAGCCAGTGAACCAACTTACATTATATATATATGTGTGTGTGTGTGTGTGTGTGTGTGTGTTCAGCTTTGTCTGTTATGAGTAAATAAAACCTAAACCTCTGGAATGGAGCAATTGTCTTCACTACTGGCATGAACAGTACCCCCTCATGGCCAGCTGAGAGCGCTGCTTCACTGAGACGACAGGTAGGAGTGGTCAGTCAACAACACACCAGGTGTCACAGCTCTCCACGAGCTGCAGGAGTCTTGGCTTTGATCTCAGTAGCTGCTTCACAGGTCATTATGTTGCACATTGGTGTGTTCAAATGCACATCCTCTGTTCTTTGACTGTGTCACGCAGGTGTGTGTCTGTGTTTATGCCCCTCACCTTGCTGGCCTTCAGCACATTGATCTGTTCTTCATTCACTGTGTCCTTGTTCTTCTCCAGGAAACCTTCACACTGGTATTCCACCTGCCGGATGACAATATGTCGCAGTTTGTGTTACATTAGCTGTGAGGACATTTCACTGGGATTGTTCCAGGTCATTCATTGCTAATGAGAGATCAGAAACTCTCACATGCGTTTCTTGCATGCTTCATCACATTTCTGCAGACATGAACAAATAATCTAAGCAAAAGAAATCTGCGCATGATGTCCTAAGAATAGGGTACATGACCATGGTTTACATTGTATCTCCTGGTTATAAGTCAGACTGAGGCAGCTCAAAAAACAAAAAGTAAGGTCTTACAGGTGCCACCGTCACCTTACGCAAGTTTCTTTAAATACATCAAAATCAATCTTTACATATGTTCGATCAGAAACATTTTGAAGGATCCAATCAGCAGACCCTTATAGAGAAACACGCATTAGTCCTTGACCCATTTATCTGTAACCTTATAGCGAGAATCTAAAAACAGACATGAAAAATAAGATCATGACACACAGAACCTCATTAAAGCATATGAACCCTACTACACTGGAGTGAACTACACTAGAACACACTCACACAAAATACTTCATTATCTAACAGATTTTTTGGGTGTGTGTGTGTGTCAAAACAATGACAACAATACACAGAAAGTCATTCTCCTTCCAGCCATGCTAAAAATATCTCACACCAGCTCTGCAGCAGCCAACCTGCCCTTGAGTGTTGTCGTTTGAGCTAAAAAAGCGCTTTCTAACACTAAACACTAACACCTCAAACTGCTGCCTGCTATGTCATTAGTTCTCCAGCAGAAGGTGGAGAAACATATAATGAAAAACTTCCATTAAACGAGTGGTTAACATGACATCAGTCTGGCCCACCTTGTCAGCAAAGTGTTGGATGATGAAGGCCCGGTTGGACATGCGCGGCTTCTCGAAGAGGGAGCAGGTCTTTAAATGGGTGTTGTAGAGTTTCTGAGCCCACGAGTCATCTGAACCTTTGGGCATCTGGTAGAGAAAGGGAAAAGACACAGTGAAAACTATTAAGTACAAAGCTAAATACAATAAAAGGGAAGAAAACTGCACATTTCAAGTTCTTGAAGACAGAGTTATACTAACTGATTAGATTTTTCTGTTTTTGGCTTCATGCTGTAGCAGGACATTTTTCTTTAAATATTTCTTCACTGAGTCAACCAAAAAGGCTCAGTTTGTGTTTGCGTTGCCCCACAATAAAGTTAGCAATGTGGACCACCTCAAATGTCAACAGCTTGTAAAATGACCTTGGAGCAGTTAAGAGTAGAGAGAGATTAGCGAGCATTGTTGGTGATCTGGCTGAGCTGTGAAACTGTGTAGATGGTACAGATATGAGCTTTGTCCTGACTGCACACAGAAAATTAACTCAGATAAGTCTGATATTTCATACACATTCCAAGAAAGCTGATCCCAACACTGCTGTAACAAAAACAATTGAATGAATACAACCAAAAAAGGGTTGTATTCTGCAGAGAAGAAGATGAACAGAGGAGCTTTCACGCCTGTGCTCAGTGTTGCATGCTGGGTTTCCTTGCTGCAGGTAAACCCTGATGTGAACTGTAAGTGTAGGTGTTAAAGACTCAGGGTGAGTGTGTGGTGGGAGGTGCTGACAAGTCCACTGTTAAAAAATAAATGTAAAGCAGAATGTGGGCGTTTAACCGCAACCCACAAGCCTCTGCTCAGTATGCAGCACAGACTCACTGGATTTCTCCTGCTTGTTTACATTCACGAGAAAGCTTTTATTCCTCCAGCAGGATACAGAAGTTAGCATGTCTTATGTAAGTGCATGCTCTTAGCTTGTGAGTCAACACATAAAAGAAACATTAAAGATTATTTATTTGTTAGAGCCTGCAAAAACAAAGACAACTTTGGCAAAAAAATGAAAACTTGCTCTGTCTGTCATGTGTTGAAAACAATGTTTATTCAAATATACCAGAACAGCTACATGTAATCAAAATATTTTTAAGTGGACTGAATAAAAAGGACACCTTGCACTCCTCGTCCAATAGGTCCAGGATGCCCATCTTGGCCTCTATGAGGTTGATGCAGGGCTGATTATCGTAGAAGTCGATCAGAGTCCAGGGGATCTGCTCCTTCATGTACTCCTCCTGCTCCAGCTTGAACACATGCTGCACACACATGTACACACACACACACACACACACACACAGACAGGTAGGGTGAGGTTGTGTATGAGCATCACACAATTAAAGGAATAGTAGCACATGTCTGTAACTATAATGTGCAGTCCTTTAGGTTTAAACACACGCTGCTCACCATGTTGAACTGCTGCTGAAGTTTCTCATTAGCGTAGTTGATACAGAACTGCTCAAAGCTGTTGATCTCAAATGTCTCAAACCTTCAGAACAAAAACAGGAGTCAAACCACCACATGACATTTACTACAAAGTTGACATGATCAGTAAGATTATCAATTAAAAATTTAGGCTCATAAGTTCTTCTTCCTGTGATTTAGCATATTTCCTGACATAACTTCCTATGTGTGACTGCAGTCAATAACAGGTAAAAATAAGACACATAAAAGCTCATGCTGTTGAATGCGCAGATGTACCCGTAGATATCGAGGACTCCGATGAAGGAGTGTTGTTTGACATTGGTGATGAGCGCTTTGTTAACGTGCTCCACAATCCAGTTGAAGAGCTTGGCGTAGATATGTTTGGACAGCGCATCACGGGCGTTGGTGGCCTGCAGGCGGGGGAGGGGCTTGATATACGTCTCTGTGGCTGTTTTCAGCTTCCTGTGGCACAGCCACTGGGACATGTCCTGGTAGGTTATGCCTACCAGCTCACAGAACGCTGTCAGGTGGGGATTGTTGGGCTACAGCATAAAAAAACAAAAAAAAGTGATTTAATCATTACCAAAGGAAAACAACAAGGCATAGGCAGAATCTCTAATTTGGACTCATTCATAGAGTTTAGTTATTATAATACTGTTGGATACATGTGACCCTGTCCTTCCCTAAAAATTGGAGGTCAGTAGATAAGTGGTGCAAATAAGCGGCAACAGATTATAACACTAACTTCTCACCTCCACACTTTACATTCCTCTTGGATCTCTGCTGTAACTGCCTTATTAGAATAATCAGTTTGATATTTCCATCTATTAGAGGCTATCATAAACTTAACCAGAGACATGTTGATGTTGCAAATTCTGCTGTCAGTGCACCTCTTAAAGATATCCTCTGTGAGTAAAACATAATTTGTTTAAACATATCCTACTGACAATTACTACTGCAGTGTATGATCCTCACAGAAATGATGCTGCTGTCTGCATCTTTGTCCTTTATTTCCACGTTTCCCAGATGAAGAATAGCAGCCAACACTTGGAACAAACCCATCTGATATGACTCATTAATGCCTGCAGAGGAAAACACAAAGACACACACTTTGGATATTTGCAAGATACTACTAAAAGATTCAAGATTAGACAGATGTCGATGTGTTTAATTTAAAAGTGTGTGTCTGCATGTTACCGAGCAGTGTGAAGGCGTTGCGAGTGGTACACAGCTCCTTGGTGTCGTCCACACCGTCGATAACTGGGCTGCGGCCCTGCCTTGTGTACAAGAAGTCGTTTGCACTGCCTGGGTGCAGAGGCAGAGAGAGCAAATGAATTTAGAAAACATGCAGTATGTGCAGTTTTACACTGAGCAACTTGGGGACAGTTGTGCCGTCGGTGCATCTCCTTATTTATGCAGAGATGCTTTGAGAAAAAAAAAAACATGCTTCTTGTTTCAGTAACAAAAGAGTTACACTGTGTTCAGTCACTGCTTAAGTTGGGCTCACAAGTGACTGCAGCAGCAATCCTGGTTGGTTATGATCGTTCTGAATAGACAAATAATTTGACAAAAAGAAGTTCAAAGTCAGATATCAGAGGTTTTACTATGTGGTCATGAATTATACAGAATTATTGTACAAGGTTTCCAGGGAGATGCATAAAATAAAACACAAGTTATTTCCCACAGTGGGATCTTTTATTGTCTCTTACTTAAACGCACAATTTGTGGTCTATGCAGCTGGAGGTCTCTTTATTATAACAATGGACAAAACATGACAAGAAGTGGTGTTAAGTCATGGGACCAACAACCACTGCAGAAAAAAATCTAGCAGACTGACTCAAGCAGTGAGTGAGTCAATATGTTAAAGTTTTATGTTACATGATCACGTTTGTCAACCTTCTTTCTCTCTCTCTGACTGGTGTTAACCAGGAGGTTAGTGACAGGTAACAAAGCAAATGCACCATTACCTTGAACAAAATTAGATATTTTGAGATAACAGAAGTATACAACTCAACCAAAACATATAATACAGACATAGTTTTTATATATTTTGATGTGGAAATTATGCATACTGTAAGTTTAAGTGTGGGAGGAAATGTTCTTTTTCAGCACGAGAAATCAGATTCTCTCTCTGACTCACACAAAATACTAAGAATTTCAAATCATTCTCACATCAACATGATCCACATCATAACTTTGCAGCTGATTTAGGCTCTTAGAAACAAGAGAAATCAAGTGCACTTCAGTGTAAGAATGATATTAGCCCAACTTTCTCACAATCAGTTTCTTTATGCTCACTTAAAACTGAATTAAGGCATGGCCTGTTGCCTGGCAACAGGAGGCATGACATGAGTGTGACAACCGCTCCATTAACTGAGCCAGGAAGTCGGCAGGAGAGGAGAAGACAGCAGCTGTGTGTGTGTGTGTGAGAGTGAAAGAGAGAGAGAGAGCCAATGCCAACTGAGTGGCTGTAAGTGACAGTGCCAGCAGTATGAGGGTGTGTGTGTGTGTGTGTGTGTGAGTGAGTGTGTGTCTCATGACTAGGACGAGCAGGTGCAGGTCCACAGTGGGAGCCCTCTGTATGAGAGCCTGTTCAACTACACAGTCAGTGAGTCTGATGCGTCTAAACTGACATACAATCTGCTACCTGGCATTGCTCTGCAGACTCCTCACTGTGGTTTCTGTTTGAAGATGTGGAAGATTTTTAAAAATGGAATCTATTGAGTTGCCAGCACAGGAACAGTTCCAGTAGACGCTGCAGTTAAAATGTTTTTTGTTTGAATAAATCGACCAGGAAAACAGTCAATTAAACATTAATTAGCTTTTGCTTGGCTGAGCCAATGAGTGACTGAGATGATGGATTATACAGAATAAAGAGAGCGAGCCACTGCAGCCAAACAACACTCTTGCCACCAGTAATCTGTGCTCACTGCTGGTTTGAATAGCTAGAGCTAATGTATTTACCCAAGAGCTCAAAGTCAGACAATATTTGCATGTCTGTGTGATTAAGCGTTAAAGTGACGAGTTAATACTTCTGTTGCAACAAAGTGAGCAAATTGGATGAAGCTGTTTTTGCATTTGCCTACAGTGTGAATGTACAGCCAACAGTAACTGTGCAGCTATGCATGAGTGGATGCATGCATGCGTGCATGACACTTACTCAGCTTCAAAGTCTTGAACTCAGGCAGATGGGATGATGCGCAGAGCTGATAAAAGACATGATAATTCCTCTCCTCATCAGCCTGGAAGAAAACATGAAAATCATATTGTGTGCATGCTAAAGCATTCACAACTGCCGCACTTTAGCAGTCATTAAATATTTCCAAAAAATGTTCGACTAGTCAGTGAATCAAGAGAGATATATTTTATTTCACCCAGTAACTATGATTAGGTTTTGCAACCAGTAAAAAGTTAATGTAAGCAGGTGACCAGCCAGGTGAAACAGCAGAGGCCTTGATTGGCTCTGAGAGGCTGTTTACAAATGAGCCATGATCTGACTGGATTAAACCCCCAGCAAGTTTGGCTGAGTTACAGAAACTGTTTGGCCGCAATAACAAGATGACTATTTTTTGAGGACTAGCAGGAGTCTTTTTAAATAATACTTAAAATTCTGTTGTATTTAACATGGCATCACACAGAAAAAGACTGTTAAAACAAATCCATGTTAGCTCTGATAAAGTATTTCCACACTATTAGCTGTTGTTGAGCACTGGGATTCACTGACATGTTTATTTCTGCCTCTTGCTTTGGAGCCACATATTGTACAGCGTTAAAGTCACACATAACTATGACTTGTTAACAACAAATACTCAGAGTACCCAATCCTGCCTTTCTGCTGTAGATACTTTAATAATTGTGTCTGCACGATGTGGAGTCAAAGGTGCAGAATGTCGACTATTTTGTGCAACTCCTGGTACCTATAGCATACTCAGATGAATGAAATACATCACATGAATAGCATTTGTGAACACATATCAAGTCCTAATAACAAGCTTTCTTCAAATCTACTTTCATGCAGGGAAAAGTCAGCTTTGTCTGCAAGAATGCATCATCATATGTGCTTTACATTTACACAGTTTAACATCTGGCAGCTCCACTGGAGCAGTTTGTGATTTAATGCCTTGCTCAAGGGCGTGTCAACAGATATTACTGAGTAAGTTGAGAATATTACATGTTTATATTCCATTGACACAAAGACATGCCCCACCTATGTTTACTTTCATACCCATGAAAACCTGACTGGTCATGCAGTAAATGCGCATAAATAACACAACTGGCCAATAACTACATACTGACAGATGTGCTTGTACATTGAGACACATCTGGAGCTACGGATTCATTTAGAGTGGTAATAAGTAACTTGAATGTTGTGAGGATGTCCACAGTGTGTTTTAAATCTGGAAACAAAACTGTTATCTGTGTCCTACACTGGGGCTACTGCATTAGAACAAAGACACACCCATAACCTGTTGGTACTGAAGCATGTAAAAAAATGTGAGGAGGAAAGTGATCACTTCTTCAACGTAACATCCTCATTCCCCAACATCACTGTCTATGACGGATGGGTGTGTGTCGGTGCTCATGAGTACCTGAGTGTGCAGAGTTTAAATATTCTTATTCTTATCAGACGCTGTCCTACTTGCTCTACAAGTAGGCAAACACACCAGCTGAATACTCACTAATGTTATGTAAGAGGAAAAAGTAGGTAAAACTCATGTAGATGGAACTTGGACAAAGAGTTGGCAAACCAGAAAATATAAAGAAACAAAAAAAAAAAAAACAAGAACAGAAAAACAAACAGTTTTAAGTTTTTTAAGTGTGAAACATGTGACCCAATTGGCTTTTTTGAGACCATGCGGGGGTGTAAAGATAGAGAAAAGGATCAGATAAGGAAGAAGAGGAAAGTATTCTCACTTGAGGAAGAACATTTTTGACAATGACAAGGGAGGGAGAAAAGAGAGAGAGAAAAGGGGAAGAGGGAAGGTGATAGTACTGTAACCCAGGGTGACAGACACATTGTTGGGTTTAGGGTTAACTTTGTTTCCTCCTTCTTTTATTTGTGAAGAAGGAAGTTTTAACCACATTCTTCTCTGGCTTAAAGGGCACTGGGGCCAAACTGACTGCAGCTGACACCTGATTTTAAAAGGAAAGTTTTGGTTCATCGTATGGGCCAAAACAGACCTATGATTGATTAAAATCAAAGTACAACCCCTTCATTCCTTGTGCTTCACTTTGCATCTATTTTTCTGGTCCATT
>JAPZDY010000001.1:21412491-21426336 GCA_029783645.1 Ctenochaetus hawaiiensis | reverse complement strand
GCTGGCTAAAATTGCGGAAAAGTTGCGGTGATTGGAGAAAATTGCAAGGTCGCGCTGAATTCACGGAGATTGGTTGATTTCGCGTGATTTGATGTGATCGCAACATCGCGAATTCCTGGAGGGACTGATTAGCTCATCTGCAGAATTAAACAGAAAACACACTGAGATGTCTCTGTGCAGGAGCTGAAGATGCTTCTTTAGTAAAGAAAGTTGCAGCAGAAGAGAGAACAAGATCCTTATGGCCACATTGTTCTAATTAACTAAAATAATTAGTAGGAAAACTTATGAGGGTTCTGGCATGAATATGGAAAGCTCATGTTATTACATGTGTTTATATAAAGTATTTATCTAGTGCATTAAGTATTTATTTGACAAAAAACAAAATTAATACTTAATGAAACATCTAATACTGTTTTCTGCTCTTAATTGAAGATTTGCTGCAAGCAATACTGTGCCTCTCAAGAGAAGTGAAGATACAGTTTGCACCTAATGTGGGACATGTTTTTTTCACTGAGGATGAACACAGTTGACAAGCATAACGCATAACATTTAAGATGTTGACTAAAGACAATTAACAATGCTTGGTTTACAACTTTACAGTTAGTGTGCCTAACTAACAAACTATAAACTTGTGCACTTGAAACATCACTTCGCTCATTAGCTGCCATGGCAAGTGCACAAGATAAATGGGGTCTGTTGTCCTCAGTTAATGCGTTATTAACACAAACTCAGTTGTCTGCTGCAATAGATCATTCGAAATATCAAAAGTCTGAATACTATATGACTCCAAATTTACTATGTTGATTGTATTCAAAGCTGTATCACTGTTTTTATCTCTGCCTTTGCAGTCCTTGAATGTTGGAGGTTAAAAAGTAGGATTTCATACTCAAACAGTGACAACATGCAGCAAGTCTTCAGACAGTTTAAGTGCCACGTACCGCAGTAGGTGTAGATGAGCTTGGAGTCGACAAATCGGACTTTGAGGTTGTGCAGCACGGCCGGCTCGTGGAGGTAGCTGAGCGCTGTGAGGTCATTCTCGCCCACCAGGATGTCAGGGTTTCGCAGGTAAGGCAGATTCTTCGTCTTGGGGTCCAGTTTGTGCTCAACGCTCTGAAAATTTAACAGAGGAGTTATAACAGATATATACTCCACTCTTTTGTGCAAATTAGATACAGCCATGGCAATGCATCAGTTTAAACAAAGAACAGCCAATCTTATAGGCCAACAATTTCACAAATTAAGGTGACTCTCTTTTCTGGCACTGACTCCTATCTGGCAGCGGTATATCAGAAACATGTTTAAGGTGTACTGATTTGTGATTTTTACCAACATCTGCCAGCCAATAAGATGCAAGTGCTTCCTTTGGCCATTGTGAAAATATAACACAACTTAACTACATATTAAAGTTTAATTACATTTTAAACACTATAAACTTTGTAAAACAGCATATTCTTAACCATATCTACATCTTGTAAATTCAGTATTAAATGCAATGCAAAATAAATGAATTTTGTCACTGCACTGGCAAGTCGACAATGTTTCACAGCCCTGTGGAGAGAGAGAGATCTCCACCTGGTCTGCAAAAGCCGGCTTTCTATAAAAGCCGCTGACAAGTTTAGGAGACATGAAGCAGCAAAGTACAAAAACATACAGCAAACACCTTGATGGTGCAAGCTACTCTACATTTGATCACCTAAATAACAAAAGCCATATGGCAAATGGTTTTACCCAGCAGCATGCATTCATCAGCAGGACTGCTTGCTGTTGCTGTGTGCCAGCGGCTGTAGTCTAAGCTGAGGCATTCGATTTACTGCTATACATTTAAAATGCTCCTTGGGGCGTCTTTGCAAGCTGGTCTTATCTGTGGAGAGTGCTAATGTTAAAACCAATAGCTCACTGAAGGGCTTTTTAGTCAGAGATAAAAAGAGAGAGAGAGAATGCAACAAAGAGAAAAAAATAAAACACAAAGAGGGAGAGACTGATTCTTCTCCACTGAGCAAAGTAGCAGAAGGAGCTAAAGCTTTTCCATATTCGATAAGAGCCAAGTTATGGTTTTGTTGCCACACTAAAGGGTCAACACAAATAACTGCACTTTTCCAAAGTTTTGGCTGTAAAACATATAACTTACTTGCCTTGATGAATTTATCATTACTTAACATTAGAGAGCTGGCATTTATATTTCGAACACCTTTTGTTTAAACACTATATCCCATCTGTGATTTTGTCCAAGTACTTTTAATATCTTTGACTAATTTGCTGCCCTGCTCTCTTTCTTGTCCCACACTTTTTTCTAATAGAAAAGCCTGCATTTTCTTACCATTTTAGGCATTTCATCTGTCCTGATCGACACAATTATAATCTTTTCTTTATCTATTAGGTTTTCTGAGCACCCTCAATTTAACTAATCTAGAAAGGTGCAGGTGGTGTTTCTTAACTTGATCTGAGAGGTTAGAGATGCAAGAAATGTGTTCAACACAAGGACTGTTTTACGAGGGAGGATCTCGCCAATTATGTATCTTTCCCGGGTCTGCTACTCCATTCATCCTCACCGTTCCATCCTCCAGCATGAGTTGCAGGGACACGTCCCCATTTTTGTAGTCCTTGGTCAGCTCAGCAGACTTCCACACCTCCTCTGCATCAGGGATCCAAACCCGAGCACACTGAGAGACGGGGAAACAGGGAGGACAGGAGATGTTAGGATAAGACACTTTGGAGCACTTCGGAAATACAAATAATGCCCAGAGACAGGCCTTCAAACAGTTTGTATTACTCAACAAAAATGATCTATTTCAAGACAAATGCATTTTTCAGTTTGGTGCATAACATAAGACAACATTAGGCTCAGTATCAAAACAATATCATCAAAAATATAACATTTCTGTTTGACCCAGTGAAATAAACCTTGATTTTTCTGCTTTTCAAGTAGGCTGGGGTTAGAACTTTTACCACTTGGAAATATTACATACTGACTTAAGTTTGCATGAGTTCCATCTTGGCTCAAATCAAACCTTTTATGAGAGCAATTAAAGGAAAGTTCACTTCCTTTCTACTGAAAGTTCAAACAGGGTGACCTCAGAGAAAACAGTGGGCTCCTAAGTCTTCAGTCCTAGTCATGAGCACATGGTTCATATGGTCAGTTAAGCTGTGGGAACGAACTAAATGGAAGATGATGACAACCGAAGAATGCAGCTGTGATCGTAACTTAAAGTTCACACACACAGAGTTCACTATAAAACTGTTTCTTACAGACTTGTGACTGAAGGCGATCAGCTGATCACAGACATGTGGTGAAAACGGTGATGAACACTGACAGTCACATGGCTGAGGAATCCAGCGCACAGACGTACACTCATGAACACGCATGCACACACACACGTCTCTTGGTTTGCTGGATGACTGTGCAGTAATTGGAAGATGAAGGAAACCACACCGTGGTCCTAAAAACCTAGACAGATGGAGCCAGCATTGTGTAAATGTGTGTTCAAGCCGCTGTGGTGAAGACACAAGGCAGTGGTCAAACAGTGGGGTTGTTTTCTTTTACAGCACATTTGGCCTTACATAAGAGGTTTAAAAGGTCCAACAGATCAGATCCTGGAGGGGTTTGTTTTATTGTAGCATGTGATTTAATCTAGTTTACTGGATATTTTTATGCATTTGTGCAGAATCACCTCATGTAAATTAATCATTGGGGCAAATTTAAAAACATAAATAATGATTACTTTCAACAGAAAGCAGATGAAACATAATCTTCATCTTTTTGGCTTTGTTAAAGGACTATTCAGGACATAATAAGACTAAACCCAAACCCACATTCATACACGTGTTATAATCTGAGCAGGAATGAGGATTTTTCCTGTTTCTGAGAATCATCTATTTGAAAAACATAAGAGCACTGAACAGAAGGTAAACTCTGAATGTATCTGAATGGCACTTTATCCAAGAGGAAAATTAAAGCACATGATAATGAGTGCTGAAAATCTTTTGACATTGATTTAACGGCTTCTTAGGCTTCGTTACATAAACTGCTGAGGACGATTTCAGAGAGGAGAGAAAGAAAGAGTTCATTGTGAAAGGCTTAACAGGAGAGAAACTAGTTAATATAATCTGCAGCTTCACTGACGATCATCTGAATCATGACATCATGGCCACACACACACCCTGCCCTTTCTCTCCCTTTTGTCTTTCTGCCACTTTTATGGTAGGAAGAGGATGAAGTATATATAACACATTCCATAACCATTTTAAACAGACTAACATCAACAAAATATATGATATCTGTTTGTAAATACAGAGATAAACAGGATATTCCTCTTTTTATTTCTTTTTTCTTCAAAGTCCTAACTCACCCAAGTTTTTCTACATTCCTGCTAATACACAAATCTTTACATCAAATAAGAGTATTTCTTTATCAAAGTGCATCTCCAAGAGGCAAAATGTAAACAAGATTGTACCAAAACTTTTTTTTTTCCCAAACTTAAACACAACAAAGCACTGTTTTCACTTAAGGTGGCACACTGTACAGCATCACCGTAATGGACGTCTAAACTGATGTTGGACAAGGACAAAGATCCAGTGAGGTCACACTTGGCCAAGATGTCATCTGGATCATCATGAAATCATCATGATACAGTTTGTGATGTTTTTCAGATGGCTAAACAAGATAATCATGTTGCTTTGCAGTGCAGACACAAGTTCAATGAAGAGCTTCAATGAAGAGCTGGACCAAGCTGAAACAAATTATAACTGATACCATCAGACAGTGTGGAATGAAATGATCTAACAGCCTTAAAGCTTAATGGGAAAAAATAGAAAAAGTTGTAAGGCAAGAGGTTACATTTACAGTTAGAGGCACACATAGCCTCTGTCTCCATTACTCTTTCCATTCCACTATTACATTAGTCGGTTCACCTTTCTGGTCCCCACAGGAGACTGTCCCATCAGCCAGCTTCCTAGCAACTGATAGGGGGAGAGAGAGAGACAGAAAGAGAGGGAGAGAGAGAGCAGTAGAGAGATATAGAGGAATAAAGCCAGAAGAGGAGAAGGAGGACAGAGGCTAAAAATAGCAACAGCGAGTTTTAAGCAACATCACACCTCACAGAGATGCTGCTGTGATACTGTGCACACTCCCTGATCCTCATACACATCCTCACACAAACACACACATCTGTTTCACACATCAGTAAGTGTCAAGCATGATCATCCTGAATTAGTTAAATCTGAACGTACTGCCAGTCTGCATACTTCTTTCCTTTCTCTTTCATCAGAACACTAACACACACATACACATACGGAGTTTTTGTGTGCGTATGCGAGTGCCCGTGGGGTTGACTTTTATCCTTCATTTCTCCTCTGTTTTAGTGCAATTGTTCCAGGGTACTTTGTTGGTCTATAAATACGATTCATAGTCTGTGCAGTTGAGTCAAATAGCTGTATGTCTGCCTTTTTGTCTCACAAACACACACACACACACACACACACAAACACACATATTTACATGCTTCAAGGACAAAATCCTTGAAAATGAAACTCAAGCTGGAGCGTCTGAAAGCTGAAGAGAAAAATGTGATGAGTCAGAGTGGAGCCTCTCGGTCTGCCTCACAGAGAGATGGACGGTGGGCAGGCTGGTGTGTTATGGACAGCAGACAAGGAGGAGAAGGATGACAAATAAAAGAGCAAAGACGTCAGAGAATCAGTGACATCAGCGATCACATGACACGAGTGTCTCTGCATCGAGCCTGCTCCAAATATGCCAAATGCATGAGTGTACACACACCATCTATGTACCCTAGCAGCCAGCGAGAGACTACATTTTGCTTTGTAGGGCTGTAATTTCCTGTATTTTCTCTTTACCTCAGGCCAAAGGGTGTGGCTCCACTGATGCAAACTTTCTGTGATAGATGTGAGTTGCTTATATGTGCAAAACTCAAGCAGCTCAGTGCTTGAAACAAATAGCAATAAAAACAAAACATTTGTTGTATAATGTCATATACATCAAGCATACAAACAATGCACCACCTTCTTCCACTTCCATCTGCATCCAGTCAGTAAGAGATGCTCTTGTTTGAACGGTGACATATTAAATGTATTCAGTGTGATCTCGCCCTGAGCATGTGTTTAATTGCTTTTCTTTAACACAGGAAAAAGCCATTAGAGACCCACTCCAGTAACTTCTAATTTGATTTTTACACTAACTTGGAGGGATAATACTGTCATTTAGTACCGGACTTCCATAAAGATTCACAAGTGGCACAAGATTAAAGCAGCAGTGGTCAAGATATCCTGACCTTTAGTCCTTAGTTTCAGTCAAGCTCCAAAAACACAGAGGATCCCGCATTTCCTTTATTGCAACTTCTTAAGGTTTTTTAAAATGTCTTTCAGCTGCCACAAACCTGAGGTATAAGAGCATTGACACACCAAGCCAATTGGTCCACTGTCAGCTGGTCCAGGATCATCAGTCAGTGAGCGTCTGTCATCCCACCCCTTTGTGATGTCTTCCACATTGTTTGCTTTAACTGACCCTTGTTGGCACCTTGTTGTCAGATTCAGCATGTTAAAAATAGAGCTATTAAACATTGCTGTCGACTGTAGTGTTTGTTGTGTTTTTGAGGGCATTTTTTCAGCTAAAACACAGGTGACATGTGACAGTCAGCCTTCATTGCCACTAGTTCTTCCAGTCTAGTATGTATAAATCAGATGCCTTCAAGCCCCTGTTGAGAAAACCCTGATGATGTTATAATGATGTCACTGGGGTTAACTTTGCTCAAACTCAACAAAGCTTAAACTATTATACAACTGTCCAGGGCAGCCTGAGTATGTAAAATCAACCGAGCACAACTTTAATGTGGATTGATCAGAGGGCTAAATCATTGTGATTTAAGTATACATTCTCATCATTTTGGGAGTCAGTGTGTTGACACCTGTAATTTACGGTAATCACTGGATTATGTGACTGTGCTTCTGGCATCTAATCAACAAACACGTTTGCATTGTTTAAAACTGAAGATAATAACTTTTGGAAATTTAGAATTTGTCTGTAACAGTGATATGACCCATATAAAAATGTGTCTGAATGTTGAATAATGAAACAACACCACTCAAAATACCACAGTGCTTATCTATTACGAGTAACTATCAGATATTAGACTATTCAAGACTCAAGGGCATTCAATACACAACTGTTGCACCATCTACCATGATCCAAGAATATCAGATTTATAATAATGAAGAAAAATATTAGTTTCCTCCCAGCAATGTACTGTTATTATATACAGAATACATAAAATTTTCATATCAAATAAAGAACTTCTTCACACTTTCCCTCACTGTTAGCAGGTCAATTCACAGCAGGGAAAGGCGGCTCTTGAAGGAACAAGGCTAGGTTGAAGCTAATCCTGGTTTAACTGAGACAAAAGATCAGGACCTGATTAGGCTAACTCGGGGTTTAACACCGGCTAATCTTACTGCAGTCAACTACACCGAGATTTCATTACATTCCCATATGGCTACAGGTTGCCACTGCTGCTGCCACTGCTAACACCATGACCAGAGCTTTAACTTGTCTTAATTCTCCTTAATTCACCACAGACAGAAAAATCTAAAACAATGAATAATTTAAGCATCCAAACAGAGACTTTTAAGCAGGAGAGAAACATGAGGTTCACGTGTGCTTTCAGAACTGTGTATAGCAACATGGAGCTTAAAGATAGATGTAACCACTGAATATGAAGAAAGGTGACCAGCTGTTAGCAAGCAGATATAATGAAACCCTTGCTCTTGATCTGCCTCCAACACCTCTGCAAGGACATTACAGAGAGATTTGGAGGTTGGAGAGATTGGAGCACTGGGAGAGTGTGTGTGTACAGAACATATGCACGTATGAGTATTTGCGTGTGAGTTGGGGGTGTGGGTCTGCACCCATGGGGCGGGGCATCCATGAGAAGTGTTTACAAATCTGCTCAAAGTCAACAGCAGATTAGAGACACTTCACCTCGCTAATACTGAGCTACTCTGAGCTTTCACTCTCAGACTGCAGACTTTTTGGCCTCCTGCGACTCCTCTGAGGGTTTTCTCCTACTAACAGAATATATGCTAACTTCTTATTTCATTTTGAAACTTTTGCTGTGTGTGATTTCTGCAAAAGTTACAAGAGTAAGCCGCTCTTTGCATAAGGACCAGTGATTTTATTTTTGCATTAAGCTTGGAAAAATTATTTATCAATCATGAATGTTCTTTTTATGAACTTAGACTAACTTTTTGGACAAAGGGCCATTTATAGTTTGCCTAAAAAGGGCAGCTCCCTACCTATCCTCACTAAAGAGTGAAAACTATAAAATTGTCACATATCCTCTCTATAACAGTCATACTACTACTATATGGCAACCCAGATGGACCAGTCAAATATTGCTCTGAGACGTTAGAGATGCATTGAAGTTAGAGTAAAATATGACAACTTAAGAAAATTAGATCAGGTCAGTAAGCCAAATCACATTATCTATGCATCACATTCTCCTTACGTAAAATGACATTTGTCTGCTCTGTTGTAAAGGAGTCAATGGTCGAGTGAGTGAATGTAATCCTGTTTTTTTCAGCTTTATAGAACAAGAATCAAGAGGGAGACGTAAAAGTGAATTCAGCAGAAATAATGTAGATAAAAAATTTAGGGTCTGGCATATTTAAATACCTAGACAGCAGCAGCGGTGTGTGAAAAGTGTTTTTGCCCACATTCTCAGGAAAGCCAGTCCGTCAATGGAGACCTAGACTGCAGAGGCCTCGTCACATGATGCAGCTCATGTGAGAATCGGCTGTTTTTCTGCTCAGCTGGGCAGACACAGCATGACGCCAAGATGTAGAGACCTCAGCGCTGGTGGGGAGTTTGGTCAGAGAGAAACCCTGCCAGTCTTCCTATATCCATTGGTGTTCCTCCTCAACCAGAGCCTTGGCACTACTAGCGTGCCAATGTCCAGCGACTGCCAGAGATCAGAGTCACTTACTAAGAAGCTGTGATGATGCCCAGCACTTAATCACATTAGTTTAGTCAGTGCCGACTCTTTGAGTAGTGTAGTCCACTTCTGTATATATTGGTCAGGGTAGGAGAGTTAGTGAACAGCTGTGCTTTTTCATATGTTTACACAAGACAATGAGCCTGAACAGTTGTAATAATCAGGACAGATATATGTAGATCTGCTAGACCCTCACATGCTGCTAAATTATTATTTAATAGAAAACATACTGCTTCTCTGTCTCCACAACCAGGCTGTGTCTTAATCTGAAAAGCCAGACATGCAGTCCTGTATCTGCAAATGTTAAGACAAACTACTTCCACTGATTAAATTTTGACAATCCAAAACAAAGATTTAGCTGTTTTTCTGACACAAAAAACTTAGCTCAGGGTAAAATCTAATTTGTTGCTAGTCTGAAGTTATTACTGATCCGGTGCTTTCAGTGACATAACAACTTTTTCTACAGAGGAAGGGTGTGTCAGGACTGGGGCTCAATGTTGCATACTGGAGATGCAAAACATAAAATTTAAGACCAGAACATACAGGTCATTTATCAAAGAACCACATACAGTCAAAAAGAGAAAGTTCAATAGATCACTGTTCAATTTCAGTAAGAATCCATCTTCTTAAACAATATCACAACATTTTTTAAGGCTACTTGACTAATAAATCAAAGACTGTAGGGATGGAGAAAGAATTAAAAGCTTTAAAGAAGCAAAAAACTTACTTCGACAAACATATACTCCAACTCCCGGTTCATCTTGTCTCATTATCAAATTTCTAGCTCATGCTGCGAGTTTGCTCGTCCTCTGGATGCCTCCAGCCACACGCACCACAAGACTCTACACTAGCTAACCAAGCACAGAGCTCCAGCCCTCACTGGTGAATGAAACCTTCTTATTGTGTCTTCAGACACAAAAAACGTCCAGATGATCCCCAAAGTGACAGACGACTGGCCGATGTTGCTGTCTATCAAACATCCCTGTTTCCTTTCCCAATCACATGAGTTGTGAGGCAGACAGAGTCTCCAAGCAAGAAAACAGGACTTTCCCACAAACCACTAATATGGCTCCAAAAAACAACTGTCTAACAGTTCAACAGAGGAACAGTAAACAAAGATTTGTTCTTACTCTGTTCAAGGTTTCAACTTATCCAAAGAAGAAAAGTTTATTTAATAATATCTAAACCTAAATTTCTCCCCTTAATTTTTTTGGATCTGCGTTGCATAACAAAAAAACCTTTCATTATTATAAGATACCAGATGAAACTGAGGGAATGTTAATAATGACATGCTAAAGGTTTGTTGCCAAAATCATCAAAAGAGATACTGGCTGCCCCATTACACCAAACATCATAGTACGAATCACTATGTTTTTGCCTTAAACATGCAGCAGGCAGATGTATAGGGGAGCTTATTCCTTAGCGTGCTTGTCTGCAGTGGACAGGACTGAGCTGGCTACATGCCAGAGCATATACAACATGATTGCACAATTACTTTAACAAAGTTATCTCAGTAAACTAATGCACATGCTCTCAATTACAGCTTGGGAGAAAAAAACAAACACTGACATTAGACAATGTAAAAACTCACCAGAGGATGCAGTTAAGGTGGCACCTATAGCACACATGACATTACTGCTATATTCAAAGATATATCCTGACCTATTCTGAAGTAATATTAAATATATGTCATGTTCAGTACCTCAGTGTGTTAGCATGCTAACATTGGCTAAGTTGTACTGGACGTAAAGCAACAATTGAGGCTAATGGGAGTGTATTGCAGGCATGTTGTCATAAACCACAGTATTACAAAATTTTCATTTTGATCATTTCATTAGATAATCTGATTACCAAAGTAATTACAATTCATCCTAAAGAAAACATGAAAACATCTACCATCACTCAAAACCAAACATATGAACCTCATGGTGGCACCAGAGGAAAAGTCAGTGCATCATCAAAGTCAGCAGAAATCTTCCACTGAGGAACAAGAATATCAGAAACAAATTTCACAGCAAACCATCCAGTAGTGGCTGAGATCTTTCATCCTGGATCAGAGTGGTGGACCAACTAACCAACGCTGCTAAACATGGAGTCATGCTGCCAGTATGGCTAAAAATCATCATTAAGGATTGATTAAAGTTGGTATAAATCCACTGATGCACTGCTCTCTGTGGTTTGAAACACTCAAGCAGCTGTACTGAAAACACCCGCACAAGTGATGTAACAGCAGGTGTTTTCCCTCCCATCAGCTGATCACTACCACACATTCCCTGACATCACTGCATGGCATGTGGCCACATGTGCAACATGCCTGAAAGTGTTTTCTGACCCATATGATTCAGTCCCGATTTAGCCTCCTGTCTCACACCACATGCAGCTCCTTCAGTGGATCAGTGTGACCAGAACCTTTAAGGGAGGGACAAACACTGTACAAACCTGCCATCACTGCACACTCTGATGCATTTACTGTTCATACTGAGGCAGACGTGTACTTTTCCTTTGCTACCAGCATTGCAGGTGTGGAGCAGTCTTCTGGCAGCTTAGTCTTTACACAGTATGTTCTGGCAGTTTAACCCAATCATAAAGCTCAATAGAGTTGCATGAACCTGAATGCAGCACACACTGTAATGCATACACACGGTATCATTTATTCTGCTTTATGAAACACTGTATTGAGTGTTTTAATCACAAGTCCACCAATGTTTGAAAATATAATCACAGGTGCCACATTTAAATCATGTAATAATTTAACTAGATTTTAGCCTGATAAGCATTAGTGCATTCATGTCTCACTGTCTGTCTCTCCTGTACTCTGACAGCCAACCACAGCCAACCACAGCCTGGCTACACACACACCAACAGACTAATCAAGTCTGCCTGAACTGAGGCCTGAGGCAACACAGCTCTATATGACCGTATTAATCGATGCAGACTCTGGTGACTCTAAAAATAAACTGTATGCTCTTGTGGTCCTTCAAGCACTCCTTCAAACAATCCTTCAAACATAGTTTGTATTTCTGGAAGTCTAGGTCGTGTGCTGAATTGCTTTTTCAACTCTGAGTCACCAAATGGAGCCCTGCCTCACTTTAATTTCCATGAGAATATCCTCCCACTCTCCCATCTCTTCATATAGTTACACAGCACTGTTTCATTCACAGTTACCACTTTTTGCTAGTTTGGATCCTGACTTGTTTACTTGCTTTCTTTGAGCTCAAGCAGATGGGCCAGACTGATTTAAATCTAATAAAAAAGGCAGATTTTTTGAAGATTTATGTTCACACTTGTGCACCTCTTTTCCTCCAACCTCTGACTTATCCTTTTTTTATACTTGCGGTGGGTCACACAGGAGCCAAATGTAAACTGGTGCAATATATGATGCTGTTTGTGTGTGTTTATGTATGCGTGTGCATATTAACTGAGAAAGACCCACTCAATAGGCTTCTTTAAGGCTGCCTCACAAAGGGCAGAGTGTTTTCCACCCCCTGTGCTGGTTAAGAGAGGGGTCTGACATCAGAGGGTGACCTCTAAAACAAACTGTGTCATATAAAGTAGAGACTAACTTTGTGTTTCCCTGTCACACTGACTCATTCATCCAGTGTTTCTGTTGTTTCTTTGCAATTACAACCAATAGGATTCTAATGATGGCTGCAAAGAGGGCTGGCTATGAGACAAATCCTGCTGGCACAAAAAAACAGATCTAGCAAACTCAGCCAGAATCGACTTCACTTTTTTTTTTTTGGTGGCTGGTTGTAATTTGACACCAGGTGCTTTCAAGGCAAACCCAATACATATAAAGCAGCAGCAACGCCTTCCTGCCCTAAATTTATAATTACACTAATAATTAATTTCATTATTGATTAATCTGATGTTACATTACATGTCAGAAAAACACACAAAGCCACCACAACTTTAAAGAAGACATTTTTTTCTTGTTCGGTGTGATAAAATCCCAGAGAGGATAAGGCATTTTGAGAGACACTGAATGTGCAACTAGGACATTCACTAATGATAAAAGCACAGGAAACCTGCTGGCACCCACCTATAAACATACAAATAAACACTTATTTTACCATTTTATGCAGCCTTATTAAGTTTGATTATTAATGTAATAACTGCACAATCTATAACATGTCAGACAGTAAAAAGGATTATCACAAGTTCATAAAGTCAGGGATTATGTCTTTAGATTTTATATTTTGACAAACATTTCCAAACTAATGGCAGCAAAAATTCACATTAAGGAAGTGGTAGCTGATGAATATGTTTAAATCGATGCTGATAAATCTTCTGTAAGTCAACCAAGTGAATAATCATTTGGACACTAAATGTATTAATCTCTTGGTGCCTTTGTGTTTCCTTAATCGCCAAAAATCTCAAAGCTTAAGGCCAGCAAGAGCATCTTACCCAGGAGACAAAGGCTGACAGGGCCTCAAACGTTTCAGCAGAGCATCAGTTTGCTGATACAGGGTTCAAATCTGTGTCACCCAGGTCAAAGACAGTCTTTGACCACTCGTCTATGCTAACATAAAGCTCTTATAACAACAGAGGCTGGAAAAAAATCTTCTATCAATGTAAGACATTCAAGTAAAAGAAGATTTGTTAACTTCAAATATATACTGCAGTGCTGCAGATTTTAAATAGGAATTCTAGCACCAATCTTCTTCATCATCATCACACTCTGTCATGTTTCCCCTCCACCACAACCTTATTCAAGCTGATCACACCAGCTTTCAAAGTAGGGGGATGGGTGACTCATCTCCTTCACCCTCCCTCACACACACACACACACACACACACACACACACACACACACACACACACACACACACACACACACACACAC
>JAPZDY010000001.1:21395313-21412391 GCA_029783645.1 Ctenochaetus hawaiiensis | reverse complement strand
CACACACACACTTTCTTATCTTGGTTTCATATTTCTAAATCACAGAAGTACAGCAGCAGCAGCCTTTATGACCTTATAAATCTTGAGTGTAACAGCAGTGTCATTGTGTCTTCAGTGACAGTTTGGGGATATAAAGCCACAGTGAGGCTTCGGGGCCTCTGCTGGTGTAAACATCCTGAATGCTAAAGGATGCTAAGCTGTCCGGATGCAGCGCTCATCGCAGTGGTACCCAACCTGCTCGGTTCACATCCCACAGAACAGAGCTATCATGAGCCCAAGACACGCAGGCACATCGAACAAAAAGCACTAACGAGAGGCTATATGGAAGTTCAGGGTTGAGCTAAAGCCAGATCTTATCGTATAAAACCGCGAAACCAGAGCCACCATGATGGCTGGCACCGCCTTTGCATCATCCCAGCCTCCAGCGGGGAATGATGCCAAATATGAAGGCCCAGAAGAAGAAGATAGCTTGTTTTGGTCAATAAACTTGGTGGTAAATCATACTAAATATATGAATAGATAAAACTGTTTTTTTTTTTTGTTTTTGTTTTTGTTTTTTTTTTACATACGTGGATTAAAAAAAAGTCCGATGTAAAAAAAGACCGACTCTGTGCCGCATCACTTGCCTGTCATCTGCACCCTTTCACCGCTTACAGCTATGTTTAAACACCGAAAACACATCCCTCTGTGTCACTCCAGCATGTTTTCTGAGGTTTTTTCCACTATTTTCATTCATTTGAGGCCACCAACAGACTTGCTTTGAGAGAGACGCATTTTTTCCATGTCGAAAACCAACCTGTCAGCATGTTTATAGGGAGGACATCCTAATAATTTGAAGGTTTTTTACATGCCAGAGAAACTGCGACTAAGATCTTCATTTTTTCCGTCATGCTAGCAGCCAAACATACAGCTACATATAAATATACACTTGTTTTACCTTCGTGTACAGCTCCGACGCTGCCATGACGGTTACTCGCTATGTCCTTTCTCCAATCTGGGCTAAACCTCCGGTGTGTCTCCTCGCTGCATGAGACCCGGTGTGTGTTTTCATGAAGCGGGGGAAGAAATCCTTTGTTGCCGCGGGGCTTCAGGGGAAAGATGTGGCTCTTACAGCCACGATAACCTGCAGGGCTCGAGGCTGCTGCTCCTGCCTGCTGCTATTGGATGTAGGTTTTGGCGTCTCACTTTGCATTCTGGGTATGAGGGATGAAATGATTCAGCCAAACGATGAAGGCTGCAGCTGCGTGGAAAAAGGCGCCCTCCGGTGGTCGAGAGATTAAAATACACCAACAAAAACACAATAACATTGCAATCAGATCTACTTATTGCTTTGATGTGGAAAAAAGTGAGAACAAATATTGAAATATGAATTGGAGATATGGCATATTTTATGAGGATGAGAGATAACACACTCCTTTAGGCGAACCATTCTAGAGGCTTTGTGTTTTTATAAATTTAAGAAAAAGTGATTTTAGAAATCTCAACTAAGTAATAGGTCAAGCTAGATGTATATATAATGGTGCTCTTTCTAAGATTACTTCATAAGGAGTAAAATTGCTCTTGTAATTTATGTTTTATTATATGTTTGCTTGTCAACATAGCTAACAATTCATATACTTATTTGAAAAAAAATCTTCATATAAATGTGGGTTGAATATGTTTTGATTTGCAAAAAGAAAGAAAAGTTGGAAAAAAGTGAAAAAATAGGATTCAATTTCTTAAGTCACATTATTGTTTTTACACACTCTTCAAAATGTATGATAAAGAAAAGGCATGTGTACTCAATAAAATTTTGATAATTAAAAAGAACAGCTAGTTTTCTCTTATGCCAAACCATATCCTAAGTAGATAAAAAGGAAAACTCTCTGTCATGTTTTTATTTAGAAACAGTGTTTCAGTATGAATCCCATAATTCAAATCCCACAGACACTGTAATTGTTAAGGTCCTCTTTTAAGACTCTCAGATTGCTCCAAACTCAAGATTATATAGAATATTTAAAATTAGTAATCTGTTATGTCTGAGGACCTTCAGCTGTGGGCTCCTTTAATCATCATTTTTGTTAGGACAATCAAAGAGGCATTTGACATTTTATTTTTTGTTGCAATATTCAGGTTTAGGTATAATAGGAAAATATAAACTCTGAACTTTAATCTAGTGTTTAAGTATCAGATTTTTTGAGCCCTCTTGTTGTCAACCACATTAGAAACAGCAAACATTCTAAACATAATGGAATAAATGGATAACACCATGGCAGTATAATGTCGGACTAACTGTCAGGGAAAGTTTGTTTGTAACCAAGTTTTTATGGCATGGAAAAAAGATGATGACGTCCAATGGCCACCATTTCCTTGTTTAAGTTTATTTATATTTTAAAAAAGAAAAGGAAAAAAATTTCATGTCGAATGCATTTGATTAAAAGTACCTTAGACACACAATATGTCCTAAACATTAAAGCAACAAAAGAGACAAATGACACAGGAATTAAACATTTGTGCAAAACTATTTTATTTACAAAACAAAATGGCACAAAGTGACAGCAGGGCAGCAATATACATGCACAGCTCAGATGTAGTGCTAGCTTAGATTAACCACATTGCAAGTAAACTTCATTCAGTCAGTAAGGACCTTTGAAAAGCACTTCACAGGGCCAAGACATTTTAAAGATAAAACTACTTTAACTCATATTTATAGAGGGTCTTTCCAGGTCTGAACAAAATTCACTACACCATTTGTTCCCAGTGCGAAGAGCTGCTCCAAGTACTTTTTTTTATTTTTATTTTTTTTAAAACCATAAATGTAGTTGACTCACACAGCATAAAGGACACACACACTGGTCCCTACTGACAAGAATTTAGCTTTCAGGTCCCATATACTCCTCTAACTCTCTATAAGCATTCATGATTTATTCGTGACAATTGAGAACAAGCTTTGGCCTGAGGAGAGTGACTGTGTCGTCATCTGAGGCTGAAATGCATGGCACACCACAAACACAGTGCAAACTTTCAGCACTGCAGTTCAAACTGAAGTAACAACACCTTCCCCTCCTCTTCCACTGCTGAAACAGAACATTTCCTAGTTTCTCTGTTTCTTGAATACACTGTCTACAGGCCACCCAGTGCACGATGCTGAGCTCTGTAACGCCTTGATGAGTTAAGATGGAGCTCAGTAAAGTTCACCTTTGAGAGCACTGTGTCACACATGCACTTTTATATGACACTCTGGTAACTCTGTTGTCCTTTAATATGGCTTCCCCCCTTGCGTATGACTCATTCAAGCATTCTGACAGCATAATTCAGATTAGGATATACAGTGAATGTTACAGATCTGAAGTAAAACACCCCAACAGGCTGACATCTGCCCCTGTGCCAAACAAAAAGGAAATATACTGTATATATATATATATGTATAAATATATACACACACTTCAACACTGAGGGATCCTGATGACCATACTAAAGCCCTCCAACCATACAAGACACAGCTTCTGTTGCTCACCCGTGGTATGAGTCATGCGTGTCACAGTCTGCTCAACACACTCATGCTTGGATGTCCTGTCTTTCACTGTATCTTACATGGAAGTAATGAGAAAAGAAAAAGGAACATGTAAGAAAATGTAAGAGGAAAGTGACTGAAGGGCAGTCAGTTCAGGAGAGTAAAAGGAATAAAAACAGGATAGGTGACAGAAGACACAGGACCATGTGGGATGGAAACAAAAGAAAAAACAAGAAAAACAAATCAAATCAAAACAAAACAGGATTGGAAGGTACAAGCTAGCTAGTTTGCTGGGTGCTAGGTGAGGGTTCTTCTTAGGTGGGGTCCAGGCGGGCGGGAAGGGGACAGAGGCAGGGCATAGGTGTAACCGTGAGGGATGGAAGAGGTTATGTTACAGCTGGGAGACTTGAGTGGAGAGGATTAGGACTGGGAGGTGCTGCAGGAGCTGTTGAGGCTGAGTGCGCATCAGCCTGCCAGTTTACTGGCCACCAGAGAAGGTTTCCTCTGAGGCAGGTCCTGGGGGGTGGGGATGTGGTCTCCTGTGATTTCGGTCTTCTCTGGTGCAGCTGTCGGCAACTGCTTGTTCTTTATCTTTGCTTTGGCCATGTTGTAGTCACCAGAATCAAAATACTTTTGCTGTTGAGAGATATGACATTTAAAGTTTAAACTATGGAAAAAATGAATAGAAAGAGCACCTGAGAATAATGCAAACTCACAGTAAAGCACACATTCAGTGTCATAAATATTTTAATTTGAATGCTTGAGGAATTACTTGTATCTTCAGCTTGTATCATGTACATGTTTGATGACTAAAAAGTAAAAGCAATTCTTAACAGGCTCATTTTAACACTTACCTATATTATTTAAAATTCAAAGGGGAGAAAGACAGAGCCACAATTTGTCATTTTAGAACCTACTGCTGTATCTTATGATCTGCTAGATGAACATAGCAGTGTCCATGACATCTTATATATTTGCTTTACAAATATGAGTGAAATAAATCAATAAACTCGTGTATTTATCAAATACTATTTTCTCTATCTGTATCTTGGTTACAGCATTGCCTTGTGTCATGAAGTCCCACACAAACAGTGTAGGGTAGAAAGTTTGATTTCACATTTGAATGTGTTACATAACTGATACAACTTATGAATACCAATGGAGGAGTTTTTCTGCCATAGTTTTTATATTCTCTGTGTCACTCCACTTTTTCACATCATGGAACCCAAAAAACTTCCACATGGAATAGACCTGTGCATCCTCTTTGCTCCTCTAGCAAGCCTCCTCTCTCCCCCAGATGCATCTTAGGTATTTAAACATGCTTTAAGATTGTGTGCAGAGACTGAATTCCAGGTCACAGGCAGAAGTCACAGAGACAACAAAGCACAATATAGAGAAACTTAAAAAGCCTCTACAATGGTTGATCCTTGTTGTCTTCAGTAGGGATGTAGCCACTACAATAAAAAAAATTTTCCTTCCTTGTTTCTTACTTTCTCATATTTGGAGTGCTTGGATTGTCTTTGTACTTTATTAAGTGCAACTTTACCAACAAACAAATGACAGCAGTTAAGAAGACTGTCTATAAGAGAACTCTGAATGTTTAGAAAACAAATGCAAGAGATAACTCACCCCCTTCTGGAGGCGTTTGCGAAGCAGATCAGAGCCCCCAGGTTTGTTTCCTAAATTTGGGTATCTGGCCTTCAGTTTGGCCTCCTCCGCCTTTTCAGGACTGATCACTTTGTCCTGAACATCCTATAAACAACCAGAGGCAAAAAAACACGCATTTACTGCACAGCAAGAGAGCACATTCACCAAGTGCCCCCAGCCTCCCACTGAAATATTTGTCATCTGATGGCACAGTGAGAAGATAACAAAACATCTGACTGTCCATAATAGATTTTTGCTAACGAAAACAAATAATTTATAGTAAAGACTATTATTTTCGAAGAGTGTCTACGCAGCACTAGTTGACCATCTAAATCTAACATAGTTGGTTAAAACAATAGAGTTAGTAGCAAGAATTGTGCAAATTATCACTAACCACGGATAGTGTTTGAGTATAGATTCAAGTTACTGCATTGTATTGAGTGCAGCTGTCCGTCTCAAACATTAGGCTTTAGTGCAATAATGTCTGATGTTTTGCCCAACAGCCCACTCACAAAGCAGGCACTGTAAAGCTAAGCTACACTTGGCTGAGTGGGTTAGACGACCGGTGGATTAACCGCTAATGCTAAATGTGTTGCGAAATCACCGCCAGTTTGTTAACATTGCTGTTTAGCTAGGTAGATAGCGTGCTAAACACAAAAATTACGGTTGCTATTTGCCGACGTGAATTTTAAGATAGCACTGCTGTAACCTGGCTTCAAACCAGACAACAGCAATATGTTGGGCTAAGCTAATTTAACGTTAGCAGGACAGCAAACATGACCGATTTGCCAGTGTGTTATTGCCATGACAGTTAACGTTAGCTTGGCGAGTTTAGCTAGCGAAACCTCTGACACACACCAACCATCCGAAACGCTTGAATAGCAAACGTTAAAAACAAGCCAGGTAATCTTTGACACAATGTCGTTGCCAGGCTTGACAAATAATATTAACTGTTTCTTCCAGGTCCAGTAGCTGGCTTTGGCTCATATGTCAACAATGACGAGCGCGGGGCGAAGAAGCTAACGTAAAACTAGCCTATATATCGTTAATGTACTGCTAGCCCTACCAAAGTCAACGGTGCTACAGTGCTGCTAAATGCTAATCCGTTGCACAGTTACCTTCTCGTCCACTATCTCCTCGGTCGTCTGTGTTTCTTCGTTATCCCCTGACATTTTTAAACTGTTGTGATCTTAGACTATATATATTGCTCAGTAGTAGAACAAGTGGTTTACAAATCCCCTTATCTTACTTTCAGCACCGTTACCCATACAAGTCCTGTCGAGCGCGCAGACCCACACAAGAAATACGTCACATGCGGAGACACCATGCGCGCTCACGTTCTGGCACGCCTGTCGTGAACCCGCATTCAGTGCTGAGATCAGATTTGCATTGCGTAACACACCGATCAGCTGTACATGCATGTGTTGTAACACAAATCCAGATTTTGGTCAAATAAACCCTTCGATCTGCGGGGTGGTAAATCATCACGTTTCCCCATACCGATCATGTTTTTCGTCTTAGTAATGACTACTCACTGCCCACGTTTTGTCAACGTGGGGGTAAGAATAGTAGCAAAGAATTATGAAATTAGAAATATAGGAACGAGACAACAGACCATCAGCTTGAGTCTGTTATCATGCCAGAAAACGAAAGGCATTCGAGTAATTAATTTTGCTTTAAAATTGCGTTTTAGTACATTTTAAAAGGTATGAATAAAAAGTAGTGACACTTGTAGTGCTGACAAAAATGCCATGTGTTTTAGTTTATCAGAATGACAACGTGCCAAATAAATTTGGAATCAATGCATTGCTTCTTTGGAATACTCATAAGTTATCAGTTATCTGTGATGTTTATCCCTACAACCTGCAGCTTTACCACAGCTGTTTTATTTTCACACTGCAGTTTTTGGTAAATTTAAGGTGTTTGACATTATTTTACTTAAAAGTGACTTATATGAATCTTTGACATAACCATCTGCCACATGTTGGTCATGTTTGTGAATCCTTCCAAAGTTGAAGATGTATCTTCCACTGTAGGCGAGTAAAGTCAGTTTACACACACACACTGCTTTTGTAATTATTATATCCATTACATATCCTTGGCCCATTTTCCTTGGAAATTTGAAGATAAAATCTGTACAATCATTTTTTTCACAAGTGCTGCTTTGTGAACTCCAAGGATCACATTGTTTTAAAAAAAATGTACTATGAAAAAGGCCTGAATGCTGGTATTGGAAATTGGTGTATTTTTAGTATTTTGTACAAGCATATTGTCAGACTATTGGTCTAGTGTTCAAACTGAAGACATTGGCAGAAAATCAGCTGTCACACCAAGAACATTACTCCTGCCACAAATGAAGAGTGTGGAAATGAAATTTTCATGCTTGATTCCTCATTTGCACTTTTCCCTCTTCTTCCTTTTGATTTTCAAGTCAGTTGAGGTACTTTTCATTATTTGCAGAGATAAGGTGTGACTGTAGGTGGTTGAACAGAAAAATATGGTGGGAAAAATAACAACACAAAGACACAGAGCAGCTTTCAAGATTGCTTTAGAAGATATATAGATATATTTTTTTCAGATTTGAATATTAATGTCAAAAATACATACTATGATATACAGTTTGCACTACATCATCTTAGCATGACAGACGTCACAAGTAGTAACTGAAATATTAATTTAAATATTAAATAAACTGATGGTTAAGTAAACTGAAAGTGAATGTGTAAACACTAAACTAAAGTTACTCTTCCTATTGCAACACTTCCAATAAAGTGGTTCTGTAACAGTACAAAAGTATTAGAATATGACTATTTTCTGTTTCATTTCCAGTTATAATGAGAAAAAATATCCACAGTGCACTTCTGATGTTCTGCTGTGATGCTTTTAGTTGAATCGAGCATGACCACTTGTTTGACTTCATTAAGTGGTCCATGGTATGTGGGCTTTTTTTTTCTTGACAAGGAGATGGCCTTGCACCACAGTCTACCACCTGCTTCCTCATCCATATGCACTTCCAAGCACAGGAATCTGAGGGTCAAAAAGCTGAGTTCACTTTCACTTCAATCATTCTCATCTTCAAGGATTTAGAACAAAACGATTCTTTGCACAAGGTTTTATATTGCATCTATAATGAAACCAATTAAGTTGGACATTTATTCATTCTGTCAATTAGAGGTCCAATTAATTTCAGCAGAGTGTAGTGGCCTTAACTCTGCTGAAACAATTTAAGTGTCTGACTGCTTCAGTAGACAATTACTGGTTTCTCCTCTACTGCCAGACACTACAGGGGATACACACAACTGTAGGAAAAATAATTTTCTATCATATCTGGTAAGGTCTTAACCAAGACAACAGAATCTGAGACAATCTATAACTGTAACCTCTGACCCTAACTCTCTGATCCAAGGTGGTGCACTTAGCAGAGAACAAGGTTTCATTTCTGACAAGTCTCCCAGTCTCTCAGTCCCCACCTCTGTTCTGGGTGACAGAGGAGGTTAAATTTAAGATTTTGGGCACAGGCCAGGTGAGTCTTGTTGACTGCTGTCCTTAAATCAATTCTCTTTTAGAGCTCTCTAAACCAGCCATGGGCCGAGTGAGAGTCTGTCGCTGGCATCAAGGTGTGACTGAAGCTTCGATAGGGGAGGTGGGATGGAGTCCAGCCTCAGCAGCGGGGTGAGAATGGCGGATCGATAGGGGACTCTGTGAAGGACTGGAGCTCATAGGCAGCACCACTGTCCACCTCCATGGACTTCCTGGAAAACAGCAGACGGATGTCCCTATGGAGGTAGATCTTCCCAGACTTTGAACTCTGGAACCTGTTAGAGATTGGGTGGTGGAAGAGAAGGAGAATGAACAAAGGAGGAGAAACTACACAGCTATTAGATATATTCCAGTTTTTATGTGCAGCAGAAATGAAATGCCAGGCAGCTCACCTCAGATGAACGAGGTAGCGCAAGGTGCGCCCATGGCCAAGGGGCTTCCTGCTGGTCTGATTGTTTGTGTCACGGCGGACGGGAACAGAAAAGGTCCTCTGGCGTAGGAAAGTCTGGTGTCCAGCTGGCATGGCTCGAAGGTCATACATCACAACAAACATCTTAACCACCGTCTTGTTGGGGTTAAATAAGGTCTAAGTGATGTAAGCAGAGAGTTTGAGAGGATTAGGACAGGCCGTTACGTCTGTAGGACGTGAACTCAACAAACACAGCAGGACTTTAGATCCTGTTAAAGATGCATAAAATAAACATCACATGGTACATATGTCCCTAATATTGTATTACTCTATAAACACGGAAATGTCTTTTAAATTCATAAGGTTAAATAATAAAAAAGGGACACTTGATTCTGTATGCTACATTATGATTTTTTTTCTCTCTCAACACTAGGGGTCTCCCTTTCCCTTTGTCACTTGTCATTTGCTCTTTGTTCTCAGCCATGAGTACACCATGATGCAGATATTTTACAGGAATAGATATTTATAGAATATTCCTATATTTGAGGAAAAAAAAGAAACCTGAGAAGTTTCCTCACCACTTGAATGGTTCCTGATGGAGGTACACGGTAGCCCCTTTTCCCCAGGGACTCCAGGTTTATCACACCCTGTGATGATACACAACCAGCATGTCACAAAAGGGTATAAAAGGGAACATACACTGGTGCTCAAACACACATGTAAAGACAGATGTGGTTTTCTGGTCAAGGCTAAGTCATAAAGTTTAGTAAACAACCTAAATTATTGGTTCTAATTTGGAAAAGAGTGATCTCACCATATATGGTGAGGGAGCGTTGTCGTCAGAGACACTGTAGAACGACACATCCACAGGTAAGGTCAGGTGACTGGGGCAGAAGGACCCGCTGGCTCCAACCTCTGCTGTGAAACCCTCTACTAACCCTAAAGGCTCCAGGCGGTAGTTCAGCACACACTCCTGTTAAAACACAGTTTTTTCTTTCATTTGCTTTCATTATTTTCTACTCATTTAAGAATTGTTTATTTCAGCTTTGACCTTTGACTTTTTCATCGAGGACAGAAACTAATTTTTTTCATCCAGAGAGCAAAGTATTAGGTAATTTTTTAAAAAAGGGAAAGAAAGTCAGCCTTCAAAAATATACCAGCTGCTAGATGATGGCAAGTCCAGGTTTTGCACTTAAAATAAGTCTGGCAGCAAAATCGATTCCCTTTGTAAGCATTCTGTTTCATTTGAATTATTTAGGGATGCAAACTGGCATGAATAAAATTACAATACTCTTAAAAGAAAGCTGAATGAAAAAGACATTATTTTGAGTGTTTGTGTATTGTACCTCAAAGTTTCCCAGCAGGCTGAGACTGGCAGGTGGAGCGCTGGCACTGAACAGCTGCTGTGACTCATCTGTGTACCCCTCTCTCTTTGGACATACTCTAAAGGGTTAAAACACACGCAAACAAACACAAACACACACACTTGAGCATCAGAGTGTGCGGTGTAGAGGAGCATCTTTAGATGTTTAGAGTGACAAGCATTCCTGACGCCTGAACAGACACAACACTGACTCTTATTTGTTTCAGCCATCTGGAGTTGCTGGTTGTCCAAACATCTTAAACATCTATTTTTTCAATCAAGCTAATTTTTGAGAAAAAAAATAATTAAAACAGTCATGAGAAGGTTTATATGTTTGTCAGTCTGAACTCTTTCAATACATTTTGTGAAGACTTCAAAAGGTTTAATCATATGTATTCTTTTTTGAAAATGGAAGATTTTACTATTATATTGACATGTATGATTTTAGTGAGCAATTTCCATGCTGTCTTTCCTTAGAGACTCTTTTTACAGAGGAGTATAGAGGGCTGATAAAGACCTTTCTGCATGGTACAACAGTCACATGAAGCTCATATCAGCAAAACCAATAAGCTTGTGGTTGACTATAAGGCTTCAAATAAAAGCCTAAAGACTAGGGTCATCAATTCAGTATCCAACCAAATGCGAAACATGGTCACATCTCTCCTTCTGTCCCTGTGCGATGGCGTTGACTATGGTGCAGTGCTCTCTTCATGTAAAAGGGCACAGGGGCTGCCATTCCACATCACTTTCAGTAAACTACACAGAGTCCAATAAGGGCAAAACAACATTTGTGTGTCCAGCTGGACATTGGGTTTACTGCAGGTGGTTTACTTGTGGTCATTAACAACATTGCATAACTAATTGTTTACTGATTTAGTTAAGGGTACAGGAAACCACTCTCAATGCTCTTTGTCAAAATGTCAGCAATTCTTTAGATTTTTCTGTCATTATTTAAAAAAAATCTGTGAATGACAGTGAATATCTGATAATACTTCCCCTGTTCCTAAGCTATTGTAAATAAAGACCTATGTATGGACAACCTGATAACATAATGCCTTTAGGCCATGGCTGTTTTCAGCATTGAGGCATAAAAATCATATATTACAATGTCTTTTACCAGTTGAAGTCATATTGACCAATACTCATTCGATGGCTAAAACGAACTTTGCACCCTGAAGGCCAAACTCTTGAAACATCTGTTTTTATCAAATGCAGCACTAAGCTACCACCCACATCTGCTGTGTGTAGGCAGTGCCACGAAGCTCTGAGTGTATAAAGCCGATGCAGTCCTGTCTGCCATTTTGAGCAGAATGTGTGTGATTCTAGATGCAGTCACAGTACAGCAGAGCTTCAGCAGGTGGCAGCGTGAGAGGAATAGTCAGCAGAAAGCAGGGCTGACTTAACCTTCACACTGAGAACAACGCTCTTATTGTCTGATCTCACAACACACAGACAATACTTCTAAAACCTATCGCTGCTCCAAGGCTATGTCAGCGTGTTGGGGTAAAAATGGCAGCTGTGGCAAGTCTTTCTGATATGGATTCCTTATTAACACTTGACAACAAAAAGCTAGAAATAATATCATTTCGAATTTTCTTTGCTGGCACTTGCGCATAGTAACAGCTGAAATGTTACAAAGTGAAGGAACAAGTTAAGTGTGATGATGCAAAGTATGAGTAACTTGATCCAGATGGTACTTCAGTAAACGGATGATGTGGGAGGCGACTTTAAAACAATTATTCTTTCTCCTTTAACTGTTTTAAGACCGCAGTAAACATGCAAAAGTGTCCTGATCATATCCTTGTGGCCAAACTGAGTTGAAGAAGGCGAGAGGTGAGAGAATGCGTACCTTTTCCCAGAGGCCCAAGGCAAACCCTTACAGCCAACCAGAGAGGTGTCCAGGTCAAAGTAGCCTGTTTGATTTTTCCTCTGGGGAACCTGCCACAGGCACACAGGAAATGATCAAAAGAGAGCAACTGTCAAAGGTCAGAACATGGAGGATGAAATATATGGAAGAATCTTACACTGAAAGTTTGAAGTCATTTAAAAGCCTGAGTTATTTAAATAGCTTAGTCTTCAATGGCAGGAAAATACATTTTCATTCCCATATTAAAATTGTATTTTCATAACTATACAAAATATTTTATATACTGTAAAAGATTAAAAGGCATTTAATTAATTAAATGATTAAGTGATCATGACATTAAATGATTTCAAGATATGAATGTGTGAATGTATTTTGTGCAATGTGCGTCACAGAGTGAATGTGAAAACGTGAGCTTGTATGTGTGGGTGAGACTTCTTCAGAAGACAGAAGACAGGAAACTTTGATGATCAAACAGTGAAGCAAACACAATGACACAACTCACTGTGATGAGGCACATGAGTCACGTGCTTTATCCGCCTGTGTGTGTGTGTACTTTAGTGTGTACATTAACCCTGGCTAACAAACTCAGCAGCCCAGCAGCAATAAAAAACACCTGCCAGATAATTCAGTCTCTTTATGACAAACATTCACAGTTCAGTTCTCACACTGGTGAAGGTACTATGAGTAATGCTTCAGATGGCTTGAAATAAAGGGTAGTGAGTGTGTTGCAGTAAACACAACTGTATGGACAATGACAATGACTGAGTCATTAAGTGTGACTGTGAGCCTGTATGTGCAAGTGTTAACAAATGCACATGGTGGAAAGTGATGATGAGTTTCACTGTTTACTCTTGGGTGAGTGTGAGAGTGTGTGTGTGTGTGTGTGTGTGTGCGCGTGTGTGGGTCTCTTACAGGGCTGGAGAGCAGAGGCAGGCCGGTGCAGGGGTGGAAGGCCTTGGTCGCTGTGGCGTCTAATGAGTGGCGATTCTGTTTCTTCCAGCTGTTGCAGGGCCGCAGAGGGGAGGGGCTGTGAGCTCGCTGGAGCACAAAGACGGAGAGAGATTAAAGCAGCTTGCAAATGAACTGAAATTATCTGTATTTATCAAATCATGTCTTCATGAATCATAAGTCATTTTAATTATCACTCCAGTACAGTCAGCTAATAACAAAAACAGTGTTTCCATCATATACATTTTACAGCAGCCGCTCAAACAAATGGTTGTGTGCTCTCTCTCTACTCTGAGGATTAGCAACTGCTAGAGTGACAGGACGACACATGAAAAGTCTTGATAATCAAATAACAGTGGTGAGTACAGCATTTTCTTTTTCATAATTTTGGACTATGTTACTGGAAAATATTGAAAAAAAAGTACAGTTAACACAATTACCTTTACATTATGAGGTTCCCCACTAGCCGTAGGTTTAAAATATGAAATATTGCTGATATAAATGTTGCTTTCATTTGTCACATTTTGTCATCAAATTTTCCAACATCAACTTGCTGATCAACTCTCGTCACCTTAAAAGTAAATGCGACTCTTGCTCTTGCTCCGTGCTGTGACTCTGCTACTGCTGCTGTACAGAGCAGACATTTTCAGTTGTCTGTCATCTAACCATGAATTAAAAAAAAGCAAAGCAGCAGTGAGGCCTTTGGACAAGGAGTGTAATCAGTGTATACCTGCACACTCTGTAACATCAGTGACAAAAACTACTGAGGCAAGCCATTATTATAATAAGTTACAAGGCAAACTAACTTGTATTATGTTATCAAGGAGATAGAGCAAAGTTAAATGTTCATAATAAGGTGTTTTCATAAGATTTTTATTATTTATCACAAACTATATTATCAGCCAAACCACATTTGCTTTGTTTACATTATGTTATTTTATTTTATGTTAATGAAACTAATTTCTAATGTCTCACTGATCAACCCTTTAATTTCTTCAGGCTTTTTTCATTCTCAGTATACTCTTCAAATAGGCGGTATTATCCAGTTATAATTTGAGTTACATTTCCAAATGGACAAATATGGAAAAAGTTATCGATGTCAAATTTCCTGGCATTTCTCCCAGCTCTAAATGAGCTATAACTCAGAGGTATATGGACAAAATAAAGCATCACTTACAAGGACAGAGGAAGGTGGAGTTGTGTCTGGACTGGTGGAGCATCCAGACTCTGAGGGTGCCTGGTTCTCATCCTGTGAGGAGGAGGCCTGGGCTGCTGCACAGGTCTGCGCCTGGGACTGGGACTGGGACTGGGATTGGGGCTGAGGCTTGCTGTGGTTGTGGCTTTTGTTACAGTTCATGGCTGGCCTGGCATTATTGAAAGTCCAACTAAAGATCTGGGCATTCCTTGGGCTGCTCTCTGGGATGGGGGAGGCAGGGGGGGTTTCGTGGCTGCTGGGTGTCCTGACTCTGAGCTTTTCCTGTGGCGGAGTTCGTAAACACTGACCAGCCTGGGTGTAGGACTGGCCTTTGAATGAGGGTTCTTCAAGTGTAAAGTGAGCACCATTTTGGGCCCGCGGAAAATGGCATTCGGTCCCCAGATCGACTCGGGGCTTGTCTGTGCAAATGGGCGCGTGTGTGGCGGCTGTGTGTGTGTTGCCTCTTTGAGGTTCATGGCTGGGTATGTGGCCATTGGCGTAGCCATTGGTGGCAGTGTGTGAGGAGGCTTGTGGGACGTGTGGGGTGTGTGAGTATGTGCGAACTGTATGTGTGACTGTTGTTGTGTGTGTGTAGTGCAAAGGACTGCCGCTCCTGCTGTGCCTGGGGGACAGAGAGGGGACAGACAGTCTCTCCTGGATGAGTCTAGTAATGTCTTGTACTGCCTGGGCGATCAAAGAGCTGTCTCTCCCCCTCGCCTTGTCTTTCTCTTTGTCGTTTTCCTTCAGTCTCTCTCCATTCCTCTCCTCCTCTCCATCTCTTGAGTCAGTCATTTTCAGCTTCCTGCAGGCTGCAGGTTTCGGGGAGGAGCTCTCCCATTTGCTGAAAGAAGAGTCAGTCATGGGTGTGTTGAAGGGGCTGGGCCACACACGTCCCACGGACTCATAGGGCGGTACCTCGGGCTCTTTGGTCTTGCTGGCAGTTATGTCGTCATGGTTACTGCCCCACATGGCTTTGGGAGGGTTGTCAGAGGCAAAAAGGCCAGGGGGGAGTGGCGGTGCTGTGGGGTCGCAGAAGTTAAGCCTCTGTGCAATGCGGGCGATAACTTCCTGTCTTTCCTGCAGCAGCGAGCCAATCAGGGGGTTTGTCTCAGTGGCAGCAGGCCTTGGGGAGGGGCAGCGGGGCGGTTCTGAGAGGGAAAAATTTTTAAAAGCTCTCAGAGGCTCAGGGATGGGCCCTTTTGACCTGTCACTGCTGCCAGACCCATAGTCCTCCACTGGTGTGGGGTCAGATGAACCATTGAGAGCCGAGTACAGCCACTTTCCTGCTTTACTTGAGGAAAGCGGAGAGGGGGAGTGGGAGCGGGAAGGTGTGGGGGAGTGAGTGGACCTGTGGAACAGTGGGGAGCCCTGACGTTGGGGGATGTTCACCTGCGGAAGCTCTCCATTCTGATACGTGTGGTCTTCACCAGGCTCCTGGCTCTTCTTGCTGTAGGTAGGTGGCACGGCAGTGTGCGGAAGGCTGTTAATTGGGATATTGTTAATGGGAAGGTTAGGAACAGGTAACCCGTTGAGGAGAAGTCCAGCCATGGAGTTGGAGCTCTTGCTGTACACGTTTGAGTTCTGGAGCAAGGTGTCTTTGCTTGGGTCCTGGCTCTTTTTGAGGGTGGGCAGGCCACCATGGCTATTGAGGTTTGGGTTGAGGCTGGGGCTCTTGCTGTAAAGAGGAGGCAGGCCAGTGTGGATGCTGCAGGCCAGGGTGGGGTAGGTGGGTTGGCGGGGGAGCGACTGGACACGAACCTGCAGCGCGACACTCTGAGACACATTGGGGACGGGGAAAATGTGCTCTGAAGGCGGCTGGGAAAACTGCCACACCAACTCCTCATCAGCAGCACTGATTCTGTTTGACAGGGAGAGATTTAATGAACACACCAATCTTAACTCTCCCCTCTGAGAACACTGACATCGACAGAGCCTCTGGAGATTTAATTTTACCTCCTCTAATTCAGTTTTCATTCCAGCACCATTTACACTTATATAATTGAGGAAAAAAAAACAACACATTTTCAGATCACATGTACTGTAGCCTTAATTATTTGGTCCAACAGCCTTGGTGAAAAACCTTTGGCCCGCCAGTGACAAAGTCTTCAGTAAGTGTTATGTCTGACCTGTACAGGATGTTTCTGGGGACGATGCCATGGGAGGCGCTGAGCCAGGCGCTGAGCTGGGAGAAGAAAACGTAGGAGCGAACAGCCAACAGCAGGGTCTTCTCCTCAATGAAGCGGTCGCCGCTTCTATTAAAAGCACAGTTGAAAGAGGTGGAGTTGTGCCAGTATGTCAGGTTAATGAGAAAACAGTTCAAGGATGTGTGTGTCTGTGTTTTTTCAAACACAACGTTCACTGTCCCTGCCCATGCAAGTAGGAAAGTGGGACAATTTTGTCAGACTAGTTAACCCTGTAAATGCCACGCCAATTACCTGTGTTTATTATTATTTAATTTCTCATTATATTTTAATAGCCATTGAGCTTTTTCTGTTGCTTGTATGTGGATCCATTAAAATGGCCCTAATTTTTCAGGCCGCCGTTTAGCTCACTTGGTAGCGCGCACGGCCCATATATGGAAGGCTCAGTCCTCTGCGCAGCGGTCGTGAGTTCGAT
>JAPZDY010000001.1:21371891-21386470 GCA_029783645.1 Ctenochaetus hawaiiensis | reverse complement strand
TATTTTTTATTTAACCTTTATTTAACCAGGTTAGTCCCATTGAGATCAGCAGATCTCTTTTTCAAGGGAGACCTGACTTCACTAAAAGTGAAGAAGAACAAGCACAGTAGGCTGTTCTCAAGCTAGCTTTTACAAAGATAGTGTTTACTATTTTTCTGTTCCTCATTCCTCATTTTAAATGTCTGAAAAAACAAATTAGCCACCATTTTTGAGACAGATAAGGAGAAGTATAGTGGTATCTGGTGTCAGCTGTTAAGCAATGGTGCTGTCATGACCTCAAGCATACCACGTCTTCTTTCTGCTAAAAATAGTAATTTCATATTTTAAATCGACAGCTTAGTTATTTTAACAAGTTATAGATATTCTAATTGATTTTTAATATAATTCTTAGCAAAGAGGCTGACTTTCTTAAAAAAACATAACAAACAAAACATCTGCACAGGGTTATGTAAAATTTTCAATAATTCCAAATTTACTGTGGAAGCTAAAACCCCAGTATAACTCAAAACACAACTAAGCAGCCCTAATGGGAATGCACGACAGCCAAACTTTTCAGTAAGTCTCTGTATGAAAGGAAGTGTTGCAGTAAAGGAAAGAGCTGACTGGACAGGGACCACTGGAGAGCAGTGATCAATGATCACAACTGTTGACCAGAGAAGAAAGGGAGGAAAAAAAGGACAAGTGTTACCAAGGCAACACAGACCTTGTGTTAAACATTCCCTGCACGCTGATTGAAGAGTGTCTGTGAGCAAGAACGAGCTGCACCAATATGTGTCTTTGTATGTGACAGTGGGCTGACAAGAAAGTGTTTGGAGACAATAAATGCTCCTGTTGCGCTCTGCGTGTGTATGATATGCACTGGGTATACACAGCATATGACTGTTAAAGCTTGTCTGTAATGCTCTGAATACCATGTCCTTGTATTACACACTGAGACCGTCTGTCGTGCCTATTAAGCTGTTTATGTGATCACACTTGCTTTGTGTGTATAGGTGTGTATGTTATTTCATGTTTGCCTGCGTGTTTATGTCACTCCCATATCTTTTGTTCTTACTCTTGGCAGTGAAGCTCAGATGATTGCTACTAAATTCCAATTGTTATCATAACCAGGTCAGCTGTGTTTCCATAACCTATTTTAACATGAATCACAGGTCAATGCCAACTCACCTTTCCTGTTTTTGTCTGCCTTGTGCATTAGCATTTAAACACTGGAAGTGGTGGTGAGGTCTGCCAAGAAACAGGCATGTTTTTGCCAAAAGACTGTAAAGATTGGTAAGGGTCACTGGTCAGGAAGAGCTGATCCAGATTCAGTTTGATGTGTTGAAATTATACACAACTGATAAAAGGCTAGGTCCTCTACTATGTGCAAATCTCACCTAAAAAACTGTGGACCATGTGAGTAAAGAGCTACTAAGTATCAGTGAGTTTTGCAAGAGTCAGGGTTTTCAATTTTATGTTCTAGTTAAAGGCTTTCTGAAAACTTTTCCAGCTTCCTCTTACTATATTATCTGGAACTTTTTCTTCAAAAACATGGACTTTAGATCTATGACGTGTGTGTGTCTATGTGTCCCCTCTCTCTCCACTTTGCAACACAAAGGGGCAGACTCATGGCACACTTAGCAACAGGCCCTGATTGGCTGAGACGCGTCAGTACAGTTCCAGCTGAGGAGAACCCCTCTTCTGTTTTGTGAACTCCACAGCAATTATTCTCCCACTGCCAACAAACAATACACACACTCGACCCAGACTGACACACCACCTTGCCCTCTCTGTCACACCCGTTATTGTCAGTCATAAACAGAGCTGTTATTCAGAAGCAACATGCTGAACAAGCTCTGAGCCTCTGGAAAAAAATGATCATCACTGAGGTGTAAGCACTTAACAGACAAACCTCATTTCAGCTGATGTGGAAAGAATAAAATAAAGGCTCTCTCTGACCCAGGATCTGATTTCAGAGAGCAGGCATGACTGTCAGAGCTTCTTTTACTTGGTTGTTGACATGTCCTTATCTCCTTTTTCCTGACAGATTTTTTTTTATTCTGGGCTATTGGGTAAATTTTAGCTCACACTCAGACTTTGTGATTATTAGCAAATATTATATCGTGGTCTAAAGAAGCAATGTACTATCAAATCATGATTAAACTTGTCATTTGAAGGATCTACAGGAATTCTCTGCAAAACCTGCATATTCTCTGCCAGCCACTGACCGCAGAGATGTAAATTCACATCCCAACCTTGCTGGGAGGTTCTAGGTTAGAAATGAGATACAGTGTGCTCTCTTCATCTTTAACAACCATAGCAACTGAAGTCCTTGAGTAAGGTACTTTAACCCCACCATTATTCAGATGAGCAGCTCGGTGGCTAAAAGAAGAAGACTGGCTGGGCACTGGGCAGCTTCCAGGGCTAAATGCATTAGGCTGAGTAAATGCCAGGCTGAGTAAATGCCAGGCAGAGTTAAGGATGAAAAATGCTGTAAACTTTCCTGAAATATAAGAAGACTCATGATTGCTAAAAAGGATTCACCAACACAAAACAATGAGGTAAGCATACTTATAGTTAAAGGGGACTAAGAGTATACCATGTGCCTGTGACATTTGCTTGTTCATAAGAAGTACCTCCCTCCTAATCTCTCATCTTTCCTGAAATGCCAGAAAGAATTTCTTCAGAAACAGTGACGTACGGTTTGTTGTCCCCTCCATGGTGCTCTTTCCGACCTTATTTGCACACACTGTAGCGGGGCCCCTAAGCTGCTGTTATTCAGGCAAGATTGGTCCTTAGCAAACTCATTGTTTCACTAATACCTGTTATGTAATGTGGAGTGGAGTGAGTAACGAGGTGGGCAAGGTGGGAATTAATAAGCCTCAGCAGAACCAGGGATTCCACAGCCATTATAATGTACACTGTAGCTAAAAACTTTCATTTTAGATGCAGCACATTTCACATTTTCCATTTTTGTGGCACGCATCCCAATATCATATCAGTGGCGCTATTCTGAAGATGGAAATAACATTAAGATATCTTTATGAGGTGACTAAATATAGCTATACATAGTTGGGGTGTCCTTGACTAATTCTGATCTCCTCCAAAGGCAACATTGACTATAAATCTTTACACTTGCAGTTTAAGTTTCAGAAAGCTGAGTGCTGGTAGCTATAGGACACTGGGGCAGTAGGACAAACCAGCCTCTCTACGTAACAAGAGCCACCCTGTCCAACATGAATACATGGGCCTTTGACCTCTCTTCTGATGCTGGTGCCAATTTTTGGAAAGGGGAGTCTGAACTGAGCAACCCGAGCGGTGTATCTTCAAGGGTCACATAAAACGTGTGTCAGTTGTTTCGCAGGCAGATCTAGTTGGTTGGTGACTGGAATTAACCGCATGGGACAAAGAAACACAAGGCCAAAGTCCTGACGTCTCAAGGAAAAAACCTTGGTAAAGCTGTGCTGAATGAATTATCTACAACAAAAGGCCAGCAGACAGCTTTTGTTCACCTTCACTCCTTTTGGGTGCTTCTCACCTTTCATTACTAAATTGAACTTCTTGTATTTATCATTTAGCACCTTCTTTTGTCAGAACATGTAAAAGTCCAAGTTGCAGCTTCTTGACCCAAACAACACCATTTATTAAAACACATCAAAAGCAAAATCCTAACCACAAAACATCAGCTGAGTCAAGAGGAAAAAAAAAAAACATTAACCCAGTTAAACAGAGCAGACTGACTGTCAGCTGGTTTGTGGTGAGAATGAAGCAATGCCGGCAGTGATAGGGGAATGGCCTGTTGCTGGCCTGAAAGCTAGAAGATGAGACAATGGAGAAAAGGAAAGGGGATATTTGTGATGAGTCTCAAATTAGCTTAACCTCACAGTGATGTTAATAAACAATGTGCTTAACGCCTCCACAATGAGCCCCTGAGGTACTCTTTGTTAACAGAGACTGGGATCATGTGCATTGTGCATGGGTAACCATGATTCTATTAGAGGACTGGAACACATGACAGATTAATGGATATAACCTTGTTGATATTAGATAAAACTAAGTATGAATGCAGAGAAAACAATATTTCTTAAATTTTTTACCCCTGTGGTTCTCCTTCTTTGCGCTCTCTCTACTCTTATCAGACATTTAAATTCTCAACAATCTATTATTGTTCTTTCAGCACTGTAACACAACAGCACTTTGTCAGCACAGGAACACAGAAGTACATATCTGTGTTGCGTGGTGGTCTGGTGTATGAACCTGATTAAAGTGCTGGCTTACATAACACTCTGTGGTGTCTGGTAACAGACCTTAAAAGCTGAAGAGGATTCAGCCCTCTTGAGAGTCAATCTAGTCTGTCTGTCCATAGTGATATAGTGATATCAACCAGTTGCGGCCAATCAGTGACATCTGACAGAGCACTAACACATTATTTCCTCATTAATTATATTACATTTTGTTGTTTTTAAGCTCCATGAGCACTACTGAGAGCTCATAAATTTTTTTTTTTTACAACTGACTTGTTGATTATATGGTTGATTGTATGATTAAACATTTTTACTATTATCAAAGAACTTCTGTCCATTTTTTAATGCTGCTCTTTAGCAGTAATATCCATAAAATCTGTGACTTTAAACTTAAATTTATATTTGGTAATAAACATCATATGAACTTTCAACAAAAACTTCACCAAAAAAGAATGAAAAAGGCAGGCAAAGTTTTACCCTGACTTCACACCAGAGCTGACTTGTCAGGCACTCTGTGTTGCACACTTTGTCACATGCACATTTCTCAGAAGTAGTGTGGTCTCACACACAATTGCAAAAATGGAAGTGTATATGTTCTATGAGACAGATGACTTGAAACACTCCAGTACACTCAGGAAAAAGTGCTTGTGTGTTACAGTAAGGGCTCAAATCTATGCCCCAGGCTACATTCACACAATTATCCACAGTGATAAAAACATGTGCTTGAATTGTAAAACACAGATTTCAGAAAAAATAAAAAGAAGGACAAAGACTTTAAGAAAAAATAAAACATAATCTAAAAAAAGTTCAAATTAATTTTAAAGGGGGGCCTAGGTGAAAGAAGACCAGTGGAGTGAAGAGTACCAAAGCTGATTTACTACAAGGTCAAAGGGAATTCTCACCATGATGTCTCCCCTGCTTAAAAATATCCCTTTACATACTAAATGCTGTTGAGAGTACCAAGAAGCTGTCATTTTGGTTTCTCAGTTACAAACATAACATGGTGGAACCATGACAAAGAAACTTGAAACATATGTGCCATGGCATGAGTGCTTGTGTTTTTCTTTAGTATGTGGTTTCCGAGCGAGGCATGCTGGTCCCACAAAACTAAAATCTACTTATGTCACATAAGGGATTAATACTAGAGTGGAAGGAAGGGTGCACTATTAGATGACACCAGGATTTGATACATTATGGAGATTAAGTCCGTATAGAACAAGTTATTGAGTTTTGGGCACTGCATTTTATTGCATTAAGCTTATATCGAAAAGCACACATGCAGTGTTAAGAAATCCACTGTCTAACAGCATTTAAGCTATTCCATTCAGATTTTCTGAAGAGATATATATATATGTTTAATAAAAGACAAAAGACGAAGTTTCTGTCAAAGACAGACGGATATGAAAAACACAGAAACTGAGAGAGTAATAGACATTGTCCCCTCCAACAATACCACCCCTACCATGAGAAAACCACCAGGTCCAGATGGCGCTTCCTGTTCCTGCAGAGCTGGCTGCTGGTTGGCTACAAGGAGCCACAGGGGTGGGAGGATGTGACGAACATTCAAGCAAATGACATCACTTGCTCAGTGGCACCCTGGCAGAGGAAATGTGATCCGTGTGGCTACTTACAGCTTCTGTGAGTCCAGCACCAGGTCTGGATGGTGTATTTTTGTGTGTCTGTATAGCTTGTTAACGCTGAGTTTTTTTGAGTTGCTGTAGTAAAGTGTACAATGTCAAAGGCTGGTAGATTTTTGTTCGGGACAAAATCTCAGAAATAGTCTACTAATGAAATTATGCTGAGGGTCTCTATCATATTTGGGTATCATATACGGGTGCACTGATACTGTCCTTTGCTGTCCAATGCGTCTGCGCACACACACACACTGCAAGTCATTTCATGTTGCATTCAAGTGTTCCAGGCAATTTCAAAAAGTTGTACTCCAATAGCCATGAAGGTTGTTTAAAAAAATATGCTTTCTATTTTATTTTTTATTTACCTTTGTTAAGCTACATAGGCCTACATTTGTCATTACTTTTTAAAATACATTACAGCATTCACAATAAATATTTGATAAAATTATAACAATGTCTCACAAATCTCTAAGAACCTAGAAGATTATTTTGAAGTGTTTTACCACAGCTTTTTTAATAATTAAATCTAAAAATTATAGCCTATATGCATACATTTTGGCAACTAACATATCCTCGGCTGGCGGATCGTTTAATCTACTAGTCCCCATTGCAAGGGATTAAAAAGGGTAATTTTGGACACTGTGTGTGGCTAAAGCTAACTATGACTGGATAGACTTTAAGCATAAATCCATTACAAGTATAGATGTCCTTACATCACATACATTCACACCTACACACATAAATACATACTGTATATGCATGCATGCATGAATAGAGTTAGGGTCCGTATAGGGTAAGAGTGCACTTGTGAATGTGACCTCATAAAGGGCTGGTGTGCTAAATAAAATCTTCCAGTGTTATGTAAGAGCATAACTGGACTGGTAGGACTGGGTGCACAATCCAGTGCAGTGGCTAGGCAGGCTAGGCTACTTACAGTCAAACCTGTCACAACAGCATTGATTTAGGCTGATTAGCCAGAATAGTAACTCACAGATGCCTACCCAGTATTGGTATTCATTGCCAAAGGCAGCTCTGAATCTCTCTGTACAATGGGGAGTTTCATATCCATGCTCAGTGCAGCTGGGTCAGCAAATGGCTGTACTGTTGTGTTGAAAAGGCATTACTGTGAAACACAGATGTTGACCTTAACTTTTTGATAAAATGAAGACTTACTTTAAAGTTGTGTTAGTGTAAAAAGGAAATCAACTGGACCTAAATAAATCCTGATGGAATACAGAGTTTTAGTTTTTAATGTGTCTGTTTTTGTTGCAAAGTTTACGATTATCAAACACATAAGTAACGACTAACCACAGGATGTGTTTTGTAACCACAAAAAAAACCAAAACACAGTAATACCAATCAGCACAAGCTTAGATGTAGCTAAAATAGACTTGAAAATAGAGGCCTAACAAAGAAATCACAGAGTCAATCAAAAAATAGGAATGAAAAAAACCTGTAAAGATTGACTTTATTTGTGTGAGCTGAACAAAACAGAAAAGAGCACCTGTTGTGACTCCCTCGTGCTATGGGGTAAATCACTGCCGAGCAGGAGGCAAAGACAACACAGAACTAGACAGGTGTTGTGCAGGACAACAGTGTATGTCACTCCGTGTTATCTGGGTGTCTCGTCAGTGAGAGTGTATACTCTGATCCGCTGGCATGTGGCTGGGACATCTCAGGGCAGCTGTAATCTGGCTGAGTGCACGGCAGAAGGCAGGCAGTGGAGTAAGTTGGGTGGGGGGAAGGGGTAGGATCTGTATTCAAGTCCTCCTTAAAGGACTAATGTTTCCAAACAGGAAGCACCACCAAACAAACACACCAAATAAAATTATAGAGATCGGGAGGGAGCGCAGCACTGAGCTTGCCAGCTGACTGAGTCTCTCCGACATGACTAGCTATGAGGTCATCTCTGAGTATGTTTCTATGTATATCTGAAGAAGGAGGAGAATGAAAGCCCTGGTTAAGGGCATTAAGGTGTAAGCACTCAGTCATCATTCTAAGCTTTTAGCTCAAACATCTTAACCACATAAGCTCATATCACCTTCAAATGCAAAGCCTTTTTCATTTGTAATGTAACCTCAGTGATTTGGTTGTGAAGAGGACCACAGCTGAGTCAAAACAGACTACTTTGACAGTCTAAAAAATTCCAGTGTGGTTTTAAATAAAGCTTTGCTCTTACATGTAGAAACAACATACTTAAACAACATTAGGTCTTCCAGGATACGCATAAAAACAAGCTCCAGCTCACTTCAGTTGAAACATGATAACGTGTCCCAAGTCATGTCTTCCCTGACTGGTGTAAACAGGTCCTGAATTTTCCACAGTTGCTCTTTATGGGACCTGTAAAAGCAGACCGTTGAGCCACATGGTTCAACGGTACAGCGCTTATTAGGGCCAAAAGCAATCTGTTGCGTCCTCTGCCATACTCATTCTCTCCTCACACATACATTCACTCACACAGACACGCCATACTGACTCACAGCTCAACTCACAGCAAAACAAGGGGGTCAGATGACACCGGTTAGGTCTCTGAGCAGAACGTAAGCGATCTGCTTCTCCTTTTATAACAAAAGTATGGTTTACAAGGTGCCACATAGAGATGTTGTATGGATGGGAAGAAAGTCCTGCTTCAACTAAAACCTAAAATCTTTGTTTTCAATCAGACACTAAAGTCTCTAAAAACCTAAACTGATATCGATACTTTACATTTCAAAGACATATAGGCCACAGTACTGAACCAACAAGGACCTTACATTCTAACATGAGGCCTCAACGAGACATTACTTCTTAAAGGGTATGATATGTAACATTTCTGTATAAATGATCTGAAAACACTATACCTTTATCATATATTTTGCTGAGTTGTATACTCACATTATCCATCATGTTTTTAACAATGCTCTAAAATAAAATGTTATTTTATTCAAGTTAATATCTGTTTCTTTTCACTAATATCCAGGATAAAACCAGTAAGAAAGCGGGGAAGGAAGTCTGCAAACGTAACTTAACGAATGAAAAAAAAAAGGTAATACAGTACTTCTTCTGACATTTCTGTTTTAGTCAGACATATAGACTTTAATTGTCAGCAGTGGCTGTTGAACAATTAAGTAAACACACATGATACCATGCTACTTCATGATGTCATCAAACTGTCTTCTGTTTTCATTGTTCTAACTGAAAAAACTCTAGAGGTAGAAATTGCATTTTGTGCATTTAGGTGGATGTGAGGATATCCATACACTAACATTATAATATATTTCTGATTTTTTTTTCTGATTCTGCTGTTCAGGTAGCATTACTGGGTTGTCTTGTGATAGCAGTTACTAACAAATAGCACTTACTTTGGATTGGTTACATCAGCCTGATACTGGATCTGTTTATTAAGGTTAACATCATTATCTATGCCTATTCAACATGTCTGATTTGAATGTTTAGAGCAATGGATAAGGACAGATTCATCCCAGATAAATTCAGCAAGATTCATCACCTCATCACCCATCCAAAGCCTTGACTTAACTCTTTACACCCACTCAATCAGGAGGTCATGGCCTGCTAGACTTGTTGCAGGAGCCTTAACATGTCCAGACTTGTTCAGGTCTACCATGCAAACTTATTATAGCTAGGCTCTCTGAAGAACCCCTCAATACAGCATAAAAATGCCCACTCTAGCTACTAAGTAAACAGATTCTATCACCACTGCAGTCCCTTTCCCTCAGAACAGGGAGAGGAGAGACTAAAAACAAGGAAGGCGTTTGGGCTATAAGCAATCTGGTATCTCTGCCACAAGAACGATACAGTATGTTCCAAATAACAATAGCATCACAGTGTCTGCCAGTCAAACAGGGAGCTACTGCTGTTGAGCAGCTTCTTCTGGCACAAGTGCTCATAATTAGAACATGACACTGAATGAGCCAACCAAACATAGTGACAATCCCTGAAAAGGGTTAGCAACAGACTGGCTGTAGTAATGTGCCTTAGGCCGACAGAGTTCTCATTGTTTTGACTATAATTTGAATATTTGGTTTTAAATCAAACATCCAATATAACAACATACAACAGCAGCGCTACTATTTGCTCTTCATAGTCAATCAAGCATGCCGTTCTGCATTATTAGGCTATAATTACACTGTGCAGTGCCAGTCAGTGTGTCCTTTACTCTGGCCAGTCACATTACATGGACATCTGAGTCAGTGCGTCTATATAAAGGCATTGGCTCTGACACGCAAGGAACAACAAGGGTTAAAAATCCAGGCCCAAATAGGGCACATGTTTATTGTTTATTGTGGAGTCCCCTTACCAGCAAATTGTGCTCTAAGGAAGATCCCACTCAAGCCAGTCAGCAGCAGCATGACTGCAGTTTCATAACCTATGCAAACACACAAGCTACCCTTGATTGACTGTAGCTAATCTCATCATGACTGTGAACAGTGGTCCTTCACTGCTTCCAAGTATGGTGCTATTGTGTTGCTGACACTGGATCAAGTCACCAGTTACCCTGGATCACAAACAATCGTGTACAAACAATCACGATGTGAATGATTTAGCTTATACAATAAAGGAGCTTATACAACACCTAGTGTTAATTGTGTCAGGGTAGAGATTAAGGCCCTAAGCAACTCTTTACAAAATTAATGCAACAGTAAAATTAGCAGCCACACTGAAACAAACAACAGCGTCAACCCTTATGTCCCTGTTTTACCTCTTGGTACAGATACAGCTACATGTAAACAGGCTGCAGAGCATAAGGCAGGAGCCTTACTTCCACAACAGGGTGGGTGTCAAGAATGTTTTGCAGCAGCACTGAGCAAGAGACTGTCAAAACAACAGCTACTGGAAAAGGGAACAGCATTTGGCATGAGATAATCCAGCAGGTTACATGGTGATGTGAAAAAAGGGGGATAAAGTAACTGGATAACCATGTTAACATCCAAAATTGAAGCAGCAAATTCATGATGTATGTACACGCGTCCTCACTTACTCGGGTCAGGCTTTGTTAATTCACATAACCAGTGACCAGACTGACCAGCTGTTACATAATTCCATGGCCTGATTCTTCTCTCACAGGAATGGGTACAGTCAGTCCACTAAAGCTGGAATTGCACAGCTTGCCCACACACTGATCATCAAGTGTGAGTGTGTCTGTGTGTTTCTGGTGCTTCACATACCTCGCTCGGTCTTCATGTTGTCCAGTGTCATCAGGTTGCCTTCAAAGTCTCTTTCGGGGTCTTCTCTTTTTTTTTCTATCACACACAGCCTTGACAGCTACTCAACGGTGTCTGGATCCCCCAACACTCTGTGACTGAGACCTGCTGTACTACCTAAGCAATAATATCAGCTGTGAAGCCTGTGTGTTGGTGCCAGCTGCCCCCTATCCAACAACAAAGCATTGCTTTGTTAGCATGCTACTGTACGCTTCCATCGAGTCGCACTGTATTGTCCAACTGACTAACACAAAGACAGCTGATAGCCAATGCCACTAACAGCGTCGGGTAATGGAGCTGTCAATCTGTTTGCTAGCGAGTGACCAATGTTGACTACTAGCAGTTTATCTAGCTAGGGGACTACTCTTGAAGCCCGTCTCAAATTCCACCACCTGAACCATAGTTACGTCGCGATGCATTTCTGTCTCTCCTCTCCTGTAACGTTGGCTCCTCACAACGGCAGTCTGCCAGAACCGGGGGAGAGGGGGATGCTAACTCAGCAGTGTTAGCTAGATAGCAAAAACAACTATCTAACTTTCTCCTGACTGTGTGGTTACGAGTCAACTGGTGACGACGACCTACCAAACACCCCAACCCCCACTTTAGCGCAGGTAGCCACAGGACTCAGCTACAAACACCGACTCCGATAACGGACGATCTTTTTTTTTTTTGAGGGCTACGACGAGAACATAATCAGCGTATCATAATTCTCGAGAAATGTTAATCGCTTATCAGACGAGTGTGGTCCGCTTTCTATTGATCCTCAGCTTTAGGAACATCGCCGTCTACTTAACGCTAGAAACGCCACCTGTGCTGACTTCCTCTGCGATCTTCATTAAAACTTTTCAAAGCAACAACAAATATCCCGACTCGGCTCAAACGCGTCAGTAATACGGCGACGTTTTCCGCGAGCGTCGACAGGGCAGCGGTTGCTATTTAAACGCTAACAGGCGAGCTGGCTGCTAAAACTAGAAGACTAGGTCGATACTAACATTATTCGGGCGAAATGCAGATGAAAGGAACAGCGAGTCCTTCTAGTCGTGATGCTTACAGTCTGCCTTCCCTCCTGACTTCCCTCCCCACTGCTTGTCAAAACAGATCAGTGCAGCAGCTCCAGTCACGTGTCCCAACAACAGCCCCAGTCGTCACTTCCCTCTCTGCCAGCCTCGCATGAACTTGCAGCCATAGCAACGGCCAAGTGGTACCAAAACTTGTGAGGAAGACACGCGGTATCTGAAGAAAACAAATTTTAAAGAATGGAAATTTAATACTCTATAGTTTCGCGACATTGACGACTGTAGAAATTTGACAAGGGAAAAGGAGCGAAGAAGAGATGGACTACACTCCGTTAGCTGATTGGTTGGTGGGATTCGGTGCGCGCTCACGAGCGCACGTGAGGATTCGTTTTCTTCCGTCGTGAACATTCTGTTCTGGCTTGTTTGGCTTGTTTGAAGCCGAAGATCGTTTGTTGAAGGTAGAGCTGGTTTTGTTGTAGTAGCCCACAAAGTCATGACTGGCTGAGACGCCTGTTAAGCCACGAAAATTCCTGCACTACACAATGATCACTACAATAATAAAAATATTAACTTTTATTTCTTTATAACTTCTAAAATGAAGGAATATGTTCTTTTGTGATTAAGCTGTTTCATACAAATAGACTAACGTCTTTGTTCCATGTTTTATTGTTTACCAAAAAAGAGAGTCAGCAATTTATCTTTTTTTTTTTTTCAAAAATGGTTAATGTAATACTAAATAGGGAATCTTTGTGTGTAGTCTAAATAACAAACTCGGTCATAACTGAAAAAAAAGATTAAAAAAAAGCTCACAATTGAGCCACAGAGAAAAGTTATACATTACACCATTTTTCTAGAGTACAACATTAAATGATAGTAAAAACCTTGTTATCCACTTATTAGAATCTAGATTGGTCAATCATTAAAATGGAGCGTGTCCTTTGACATAAAAACACTGCTACTATTTTTCTAAAGTAAGTTTAAAGCTAAGTTTAACATGTGAAGTTAAAGTAGAAAAAACAGATTTAGAACCAAATAAACACAGCATGTTTTCCACTGTCATTTTGATACAAATGAAACAGCACAGAAGGAGAGCTCTTTCTCCTAATCTCTTTTCTGTTGAAACCTCTTGGAACAAAGGCAAAGGCCAAAATGAGGACACTGGAATTTGCCTCACAAATCTGTCTGACAGCTGCAGTTGCACTTTGTGTATTATTGTTTGCAACACACCGACCCTTTAGAGTGGAGAGTTTAGTCAAAATAACTGGTATTATTATAATATTTGGATAAACTAATGAAAAAATCTAAAGCTGTTGTTGTCACAACATTTTTTTAAGACTTTGTGCCTGCAGACTATTTATTTGCCTATGAGTTGTCCTTTGTTTTTTGATAGCAGACACACGTGTCCCGGAGAACAGGTTCATTCAGTCCACAATAATAAAGCAACATTGATCAGTTGGTAATGGAGATTTTTCTGGCAAGGGAGCAAAGTTGTAAGTCTAATATCCTTCATATACACCTGAATATAAACCAGATACTATAAGACTATCTGAGAATCATAAGCTGCACATGACAAAACCAGCACAGATAAAAAACCATGTGTGTCCTAAAGGTTTTAGCCTAGAATTAGCTGTGTAAGCGGTTCTGTTTGAAGTTATTAAGTGGCGGATGGTGGCGGTCAGAGGTTAAAGATACTGTGTCACAGCTATTGTTAAGTTGTTGTCAAAGGGATAAAACGTTTCTAGGTGTGCCCATGAAAAGTTAATAATAATATTGATAGACAGATCAACATGACATGGCAAAATTGCTGCAAGGCCAAAGGGGAAATCTACAATAAAACAAATGTGTTTTTATGAAAAACAAAGTATTACTTTATTTGTGAAAATGAGTAATTCTCTATTCAAGATTGAAAAAACATATAAATATTGTATATATTGTACAGTAAATTCAGACCTCTGTGGTTCAATTGAAGGAAGAATCCATCATTGCTGACTTTGATTCAGTGTTTAAAAAAGATATGCTTGGTGTGTAGTAGTTTTCTATAGATCGGCCAGTTTGAGTGGTACTGGTTTTACAACAGTTTTTTTTCTTCTTGTAATTTTAGCATTGAGGTGCACCGGCCTGCAACACTGCAAGGGTTGTGGTCATTGACAGTATAAAAGGTGTGTTTGACTTTAGTGTAACAACGTCATTAAGCAAAATCCCTGAGCCAACAGTAGCAACTCTTAGAAAGCTCTGACAACACCTTTGTTTTTGAGCGGTATGGGGACATTTACCAATTCACTTGAAGAGCTACATTCATATCAAGCTCATTTGGATTTAATATATGAATCAGTAATGCACAGTGTTTAGTGTAAATGTACCAAATACCAGTTCAAATTTTGATGTACTTGATTTTCAACTTGGGGTGCAACAAAAACAATGATACTACTACTACTACTACTACTACTACTACTACTACTATTATTATTATTATTATTATTATTATTATTATTATTATTATTATTA
>JAPZDY010000001.1:21352069-21363237 GCA_029783645.1 Ctenochaetus hawaiiensis | reverse complement strand
GCTCTGGAAAAATGAACTTCAGATCTTCTAATATTGCTCAACTAATATTGGAAAGACGAACTTGGGAATCCATTTGACAGCAAATCAAACCTCCTTGCACCGGATCTCCTTTTTTTCACCTTTTAAGCCCTAAAGCTTCCCAAACTGAGCCTCAACGGTGAGCAAAGACCAGGAGGGGGCAGACATGGGCTGCTGGAGACAGACCCAATATGGACTAAACGAGGAAATTGATGAAAAGCATATTCTGACCACAAAACAGTTCCTAAACCATTATTGATTGATTTCGCCAAATGCACCAAGAGAATAAAATCTTGTCATTACAGAAAAACTCAAACGACGATAATGTGCGAAGACCAACTGAATAAACCAAAGAGATTCACACACAATTTCGAACCTAATATAAAGAAAATCGTCAGAAAGTGCCATTCTAAGCTTATCACTGTATTATATTAATGATTAACAATTACATGTGACATCAGAAAATTGCTTGTGGCCAGTAGTGCATTTAAAGTGGCATTACTTTGCGTTATTATGGGATTTGTATCACATTTTTGGTCTTTCGTTTTTGTGTAATATCTGTGTCATTGCCTTCGAAATTCAATTTGTTAAGTAGCAGTAAAAAATAAGCCTCATTTTGGAGTAATAAAAAAAATCATCATTATTAAATAAAGCTGATTAGTTGATGCCACCTTGTAACCCCTCTCTCAGATGTGTAAAGTACAGTGGAGTGGCCTGTCCGCATGACCATAAACTGGAGTATAATAGTGTGTATGAGCAGCCCGGTGTCTCCAGTACTGGTAAATATTAACAGAGAGCCGGAGCTCGTCGTGTAAGGGCTGCTATAAATCAGCAGGAGTGAAGGCCACTCAGACAGCAGGAGCCACTACAGAGCGGCCCGGCCCCGGCACAGGAGGCCCGGGCAGAGAGGCAGCTTTCCCAGGGCCAGGGGGACTTAACAACGGCCTCGTTATCACGCCAATCACACACAAGCATACATACGCACACACACGCACGCACACACTGCTGCTGCTCCCAGCTAATCATTACAAACACACAGATAACTCCACACACTCAAACAAACTGCACACAGTGGGCCTACTGACACGGTGTGACGATAGTCCTGCGTTTCATAATCTCAGAGAGAACAACAAACAGACCTCTGTGCTGAAAATGCTGCAAATATTCAACTGGAAACTGACCCTTAACTTGTTTGGCAAAAAACATTTATACTAATCACTCAAGGTTTCTTACAACTCTTAAGCAAACACCAGAATCAACAAACAACACATAGGATTTTCCCTGCTATTACAGCCGATTTATTGAGTCTGAACTGATCCTTCATTTCAGAATTCATTATCTCAGTTCTGTGCTGAAACACGGGCCAATCTGCCTACTTTCAAAACTGTTCTATTCTATTACATTCAAACAAATTCAGAGGGGTAATTGAATACGTGGGAACGGGAGAAAAGACCCGAGATTAATTTCAGAAGCCTAAAATCAATAAGTAGCCTATATCACATCTACTTCAGCAGACGATCACATATCTAGTTCACATAGGAACGAACGGATCAATAAAATGGCGCTCAGCCTATTCTCTCCGAATTAATTTAGTTTTTAACTGTAAAAAAAAATCCTGCTCAAATTTTTTGTTTTTTCGTTTTTCAGCAAAATTATCCAATTTTGTATTGAGGTTTGAGGTAACTTTTGCAATTTTTATTCATGATTTTTTGTATGAAATAAATGAATAAAAATAAAAAAGGTGAATAAGAAAAGTTAGTGAATAGGCTACAACAGAAGCAGGCCTATTTTCCCAGTAGCCAATATGAATTCCCCTTCCATGAAAACATTTACCAATATTAATCAGAAGACAACCGATCTGATGTTTGTTTTAATTTTAGGCTGATCACAAAAATGACATAACGATAATCAAAAACAAAAACATTTTTCAAAAGTTAAACGACAATAAAGAACATTTTTGAAAAAAGTAAAAAAAAAAAAAAACTCATCTTCACACACAAACATACACACTTTCTCTCTACTCCTCTGCCAAACACACACATACGCACACACGTACACACAGCAGCATCAAATTGGAAAACTGAAAAATAATCTACTGCACACACTTGTGTACACACGAGCAAGCACAAATGCAGGAAAATACACAAATCTGACTTTCCTCTGAGTGGCCGCAGCCTCACTTTCAGACAAGCAAAAGGCCCATTTGTAGGTCATTAAAAAGGTCTATGCGCATTAAATAATCCACAGTGTCTGCGTGAACGCGCACGTTAGATTTGGACCTCATTGCGCGCCCTAATTGACTCTTGCGTACCTCAGGGACAAATTAATACAGACGTCTTAGAGTTAATTAGAGAAACCTCAGTCAAGTCTGAGATAGTTTACGACAAAAACGTAAACACATGCCCTCAAATCTATTCTGTTCTATCCTATTCCATTCTATTTTGATTTATGTCCCATCATTTGACCAAAGTGAGAGACAAAGCCCATTTCTCCAACTTAATAATGCATGACTTCAGCTTTACTTGACCTTTAAATGTAGTTTATCATAGACTCTGAAGAACACGTGCACGCATTCTCTTTTCTCTCTCTCTCTCTGTTTACACCAAGGGCAACACCAAAAAAAAGGCTGATCACTTGCATCTACACCAAAATAAACACATTCCTAACGATTTCTGGGCAAAGGATCAGCTTACGCACACAGACCTGCGGTCGATATTTTGAGGTAAAATGACATGAGTACTTGTTATACACAACCCCAAAATCAGCGTAGAGAACGAATAAGGATGCGTGTTGATGTCAGGCCACTACTTTAGTCCACGAGCATCACCTTGGTTAAACATTTAAAAATTTAGCGACCTCATATATTGTTGAACACACTATGATGTTGGATTTGAACATCCCTACAGGCATATAGCTGTGATTTGGGAGCCTTTTACAAAAAGAGTTTGGTCAGTTCATGAGCAGCTTTAATTTTCAGATATTTTGAAAAATAACTATCAGCCTAGAATGAACATTTCTCCTGATTGCTACCTTGTTGTGATTCTTAGATTACACTTATTTTGTTGGAAAATATTTAAATTTTTTCTGTGTAAATATAAACCACAAAAATAGTTTTGGTTCCCACCTCACTTGGCCCATTGCTATATGTCAGGTAGCGTTCAGGGCTAATGATCATGTCTAAGCGTCTGTTTTTCTCAGCAATACATTTAGAGGTTAAAACAAAAAGGGGACTTTACCGAGGCTTCGCTCACCTGCGAGCCTGAGCGCACTCATGCGTTGGAACTCAGGCTCCTGCAGCCATTTCCACATGCGGCGGAAGGTCTCTCTACCGGACTTGAGCTTGGACCAGGGTTTGGGGTTTCTCAGCAGGTCGGACAGGGTCCCCTGGGACCTGCACAAGACCCGCTGGGCAAAGATGGCCTGAGGAATACTGTAGCGCTTCAGCTCCGTGGTGATCCTCTGCGCCACCTCTTTGGTATTCACCTCCTCCATCTGGCCCCCAGAAACACCACCCCCTCCACCGCCGCCCCCTTGCTGCCCGGGCCCGGAGGCCTGCTCCCGGCTGTTCCCCAGCCCCTGACCGTGCCCCTGCGCGCCGAGGTGGGCGTGCGGATGGTGGTGGAGGCCGTTGATTTGTACCATGCCCGCAGAGGAGCTCATGTGCTGCTCCGTGTGTCTGCCGAGCATGGCCGGATGGTGAGCCTCAAACCCGCTGGGGGTGAGCATCTTCTCACCAGGCATAGCGGCACCAGGATGAGCGTAGGGAGGGATGCCGGCCTGGGTTGTGTGTATGCTGGCCAGACCGGAGCCAGATAACGGGGAGAGGCTCTGGCCCATGCAGGGATCCTTGTGATGATATGCGGGATACAGACTGTTCATAGGCGCCAGACTCCGGTCCTCTCGCATCAACGTAAAGCTGCCGCTGACATTTCCGGGGATCCTTTGGTGGGGATGAGGGTGAGGATGATGGGGATGGTGGTGGTGGTGGTGATGATGGGGAGGAAACTTTTCGGAGACGGTAGAGATGGGAGGTAAGGGCTGCAAGGGGGTAAGAGTGGTGTAAGTGCTGCTCGCACTCATGCCAGGGGGGGCTTCACACATGCTGATGGCTGGATGCAGGTGTCCGGGATGGCTGGGGTGATAGTCTCCGCTGTCCAGCAGGGTCGCCATGCCCATAGCGCGGTGGCTCAGACCCCGGGGGCTTGGACGGGAATGTGGACTGTGGCCACTCAGCAGCTCGCCGTGACCGGCCACGGACTCATGGCTCACTCCGTGCAGGTCGCCAATATTCTCCATCGACAGCTGTGCGTTCATGATCCGGGCAGCGCTGTGGACAAATCATCTATCTGACCTACCACAGTTAGTTGATGTCCAGAAGTCCACGAGTCCAGTAGGCCTAAAGTTCAGTTTTCTTTTGTTGCTTTTTTTATTCTTGCTGCAGCCTCCTTTGCTATTGCCTCTTCTCTGTCCTTTTATTCACATAGGCTACAGGCTATTTGATTTTCGCCTACCTCTGACGCCGTTTTTGCAGAACAGAAACTCCTTTTTCGGAGTCCTTTTTTTTCTTGATTTTTAATTTTTTTTTTCTGATTCTCTTTATGATTCAAGCCCCCCCACCGCCAACCAGCTGTCCTTGCGCTCCGGTCGGGTGCCGCGCCATCTCTCTAGTTGTGTGTCTCCAGCCCCTCTTCCACCGCAGCACAGATCACTGTCCACACATGCGCACTATGAACACCCCATCTCCTCCTATACTCTCTCTCCTTCTCTCTCTCTCTCTCTCTCAAACAACACACGCACCCACCCACCCACACACACACACACACACACACACACACACACCGCCCCAGTGCTCTGACGTCAGCTACCTTATTAAGGAAGGGAGGTATCAAACCACCTGCTAAAAGCTATTCTCCCCGATAAGCGATATTCAGTAGGCATTAGCTTTCAGTGAAATGTTAAAAAATGCAAATAGACAGATTTCTAATAAATTTCACACAGAATCGACCGGTGGAAATTGACTGAACACAGCGCCTAATGTTTGGCTGCCAACTGTTTTTAAAGAACATGTTAAATTCATTAGGGCTATAATGAGGCTTTATCCTCAGTCCTCCTTAAATTATTAGGCGCAAATGAAGTAAACTTCCGGGTTCATTTCAAGTTGATATTTAACTGGTGAGGTCTGGGATTCAAAACCTCAAAACCTCCAATGAGAACACGCTTAATTCTTCTCAAGAAAACAGAAAAAGAAGCTTCTGGGATTAGATGAAAGCGTGATGATTTAATTAGCCGCTAAAGGGCTGTGGCTGAAGTTAGATCCTGTGTGTTCATGTAGCTTGCACCTCATTCTGGATCCATTCTGTCATTATTAGGCCCAGGCTATTTCAGCTGCACCACCCCCACACCTCTGCCAATATGTGGCGGTTTAACCAAACGAGGAAGACTGTAGTACCTTCTCTTTTGATAGAAAAAGATGAGCAGATGTGTCTATTGTTCATCTATTAGGCTTAACGAACCAAGCCCAGCACTATTTGTGTGTGCGTGTGTGTGTATTGTGAACACACTTGTCCTATTTGGAGTTGGACACATGCACGTTTAATTTTCAAGTTAGAATTTTAGGTATAAAAAAGGCCAACACACTGACATAAAAAAATAAAACGCCAACGTGTTATTGGTTAAAACAAGAGAATATTTATTTTTGTTTACAGATATGCCAAATAATTCCAAATTCACACAACATTCATAAAGAAATTCAAAGCATCTTTAAAAAATCTAAAGCCATGGAGGAAGTGACATGCTGGCATAACATGACTAGTGTCTCTGCGTTTTTTTTTATTGCATTATGCAGCACAAGTGTTAGGGTCCCAAAACCCGGAGCCGGATAAAAGCCGGCCCCTGCTTGCATGTCAGGGGCCGTTTAGCCTATAGCGCAGGGCGTCTTCAGCCGGCCGGGGTGACAGCTTGCAGCGGTCAGTGTCCTGCTGGACCCCCCGCTGAATGAGGGACATGTCAAAGGTGACGCTTCAAGACTCCCAAAGCCAACATCTGCGGGGGGACAGATTAACCTTTCAGACTTTTCCCTGTCCTGGACCTGCTAGGGGCCCCGCATCTGTCAGGGTCCCCACAATAGACCCAGCGCTCGGTTGAACGAGTTAAATAAAAGAAAAGAAAAAAAAAGAAGAAGAAGTTAAACTGTCTCTGATGTGAAGTCAATGTCAACGGCGTGTGTGTGACGTGTGTCGAGACAAAAGGACACTAATTCCTCGAAGTGTGGCTGTCCAACCGTGTAGTCCTGAGGACATAATAGACTCGAGAGACAGGCAAATAGAGCTGACAAGAGGGAAACAAAAACATTGTGAGTAAACAGACATGTTCAATGTAAATCAGCTTTATCATGCTTCATATCGGGGTAGTTACACTTTAATTTCATCAGAGTTTAATTCGAATTTTATTCTCTCAATATAAAGACCGTATGCAACAGACCACGATTTTATCGAGTTCTATAAAAATTAAAGAACCCTCTTTCTGAAAATATATATGCTATTTTTACAGTCTTGGTCAATTTATTGTGTTTAATTTTGCTGCACACTCTCTCAGAGACTCAGAGACAAACGGTATATAAGACAGAGGAGTATGAAAGGCCAATGTTTGGCCTTACATGGCAGCAGACCTCATCTACACATTCTCATACGGATCGATATGCTTCTGCCATGTCTGCACGACCCGAGCTGTGTGTTTATGTGTGTTGGCTTTCTGTGGCCATTGTGCGAGGTAGGCCTGGTCCTACGAGCCGGTGACATTTTCGGGGAATTTAAGTGGGACGCGGTTTTCTGAGCTCTTTTGAAAGAGGATACAAGCGACTTTTAATTCAATTAGTATAAAGAAGACAGACAGACGCACAGACAGACCAACAAGTAACAGATCCATGCATGGGCGGATGTGGATGCAGACAAGTTTGGAAAAAAAAAATCTTTCGTTACCACTATATTCCAGCCACATATGAAAAAAAAAAGATTTGTGTGTGCCAGTGCAAACTGAGGGCAGACAATGGGCACCTGAAGCCACCGCGTCGATTACTTACAGGTTTCACAATGATTATTAATCAGGGACATCTTTCCCGTGAAGCCCACAGCAGCATATCCGAGCAGAAATGCTTCACAGAGAGGACCGTGGATCAATATTTCGCCAGCTCTGCACAGTGACACAGCGTTGTAAGCGTTATAGATGTTCAAAATGACAATTACGGCTTGTTTAGGAGCAGGCTTTTACTAAATGGCATCTGGTGAAACCGAACTTTTACAAATGAGGCCAGACTTTGGCCTATATGGTCATTTATGGCGGATAGGGCGCATGCATGGGGAAACTGAATTAGCCTTTAAAAAATAAATCCCTCTGCTCTTGTTTCATCCTTTTGAACCCATAAATTAATTTATGGGTTCAACTTTCAAGTCTTGAGTTCCATAAATATTGTTGCCTCGCAAATCTATTTTATGATTTTTCGTTAAATTATTGAGGAATCACTCCTCTCTGCGCTCTTTTCTAAAAAAAATGTGTATTGCAGTGTTTGTGCTGGCCTTTACAGCATATTTGAAGTATAGGCCTTGAAAACACACCACACCGAGCAGATCAATACTGAATAAAATTATAATTCCTGCAGGAACTCAGACTGGCGTTTGATTTGTTGGAATAAACAAACTTAAAAGTACACGTTTTTACTTTGTCTATGGCATTTTGAACACACGCAAACAGGCACATATCCTTACATATGAATATATGTTGTATTTTTTTGTTTAACAAAAACGATTATGTAAATTAGAGTTATATCTCAAAGAAGAAGTCATAACTCTGCTTACATTAATTTAAACTGTATTAAGGCTTTACAGGTGGTGTTTTTTAATCCGTTTTACTTTACTTTAATGCTGATACAACAAGTAAAAAAACAAACAAACAAACAAACAAACAAAAACAATAAAATAGTCACCACTTCAACCTCAGTAACATCCACTTAGCAGGTGAAAAGCCATAATTAGAGTAAGAGCTTCTAGTTTTGAGCGTTGAAAACGACCTGCTCTAAGTTTTCTATGTCAAAACATGTGAATAACACGCAGAACATGAACAAATAAGCTCCAGAGTTGTAATTACAAAAACGACTTTAATTTTCTCCTGCACTGATTCAGGAAATTACTTTTTAAAAATGTTTCCCTAATTAATAAAAATGCCATCGTGGCCGCGCAGCAGATGCTGGACCTGCTGCCTTGCTCAGGGGTAAATCAACTGCCTCTTCCCTTGTCTTATTCCGCGTCACTTGCTCTGATTCGTGCACTCATGTGAAATTAATAAGGCATCACTTTACATTAAGGTGTCCATATGCCGCCCAATTACGCCCTGTAACTTTGGTGAGACTCCAATTATGACAACAAAACCGTGTCAACGATAGCCAAACCAGCCCCACCGTGAAGCTCCAAATGTGCACTTCAATTCCAAATGACTTCTAGCGACTTTAAGACTTCAAGCGTCTTCTACATTTCTGATGAGATTGTTACAAATTTAGTTTGATGCTATATTTTTTTTTGCGAACTAAATTGCCAACGTTTTATCGTTTAAGCAAAAATAATTATTTCAGATGAGTTACTTGCCGATGAAAAATATAGGACAGTTTGGGAATTTGCAGGAATAATCTCTCTTGCTAAAATCACCACAACAGCAGCTGAATAAATACTAGTCCCAACGTATGGCTTCTGAGATTAACATATTTCTTTAATAGAAACTACAGTGCAAATTATTGCCGTAATGACTATTCCTTTATTAAGGAAACCTTCTCTTGGATTTTGGGCCTTGTAATAAGATTTTTTTTAAGCATGGCGTCAAATGAGTTTAACATTTCTGTCTCTGATAGCATCAAGAAGGTGGGGCTGGTTTCTAATAAGAGACTTGACAACATGTTTTCCGGCATAATCCCTCTCCGGTTCATCGTTGTCTTTAAATCTTAATGAATCACACTCCCATGCCTCAAGAAAAAATTTACAGATAAGTGCATTTACGATGGGTAAATTTAATTTTAAGAAAACAAATAAATCTGCGCATGTATGAACATATAGTCAACGTAGCCAGGGCTACTTCATTAGTTAACTGTTATGAGCAGTGTTAAATGCTAATATTTATGTCTTAGTTGAAAAGCAAATTTAGCCTAAGGAAATTAAGCCCGCATTTAAAATGCAACAGCTTGAGTCTACATATAAGGAGCTGCATTATGCAGAAAATCAATCAGTATTTCGTTATAATATAGCCCTCTGCGGGTTTGACACTTTAATGTATTGTTTAATATTTAAAAGACCGAATCTTGTATTAAAGATAATCCCCAGATAGCCTGTTTGGCTGTAAACTGATGCTTATATACAGATATTAAAGGTTGATGTGTCGCATCTGCATATTGCAAGTTTTTGTGCAGATGCGTCAGCGCAGAGAAACACTAATGCTGTGCGTCAGACTTGGACAGCACTCTTTTGTACACATTTCTTCTCAACAGGGTGTCAGGGTGCAAAATGTCTACATATAAACTCCTCTTCTTCTGCGCTACACATAAAAAACATACACACACGGACACGCACGTACCAAGCACACGCACACACTCTCAGTGTAGTCCCCGACTTAACCGCAGGATCCTATTCTGTTATGCATCTTTAACAGTCTCCAAGCTCCCACCCATAAAACAGAGCACACAAAGACAGAGCTTGAACATGAATGCACGTATAAACTCTTTAACTCCAGCGTACGAGCTGCAGAAACAGAGGATGCGCTCGAATCCGCGCGTCAGCTCCGTGTGCGTTTGCCCTGTCCCACCCTCTCCCTCGTCCTCCTCCTCCGGCTTCCAGCTTTTCTCCAGAGCTGCCAGAGTCCCAAATCCTGACAGAGGTAAACATCCTTAGCCGCTGCACGCATCCCTGCTTCCAGTCACAAATTATCCGTCCCGCAAAAAATGCCTGTCTTTTCCTTCTCCGGTGCCGTGCTTCTCTCCGTGCTTTTCTCGATGCAGGCGCATTTGAATAGCTGGCCGGTGTTATTATGGATCCGTGCGCACTGAAAGAGAATCAGTATGCAAATTGTTTCAGTATCAATCGAAAGGTTCGATCCGCCTGAGCGTCAGCCCCTTTGGCACGTGAGGCTCCTTGGCTGCATAAATGTTTATAATGATCCCATATATTAACACGCGTAGAAAGAGGAGAGTGAATGCTGAACTATTAGTAAGATGTGACTTAACATTCTTTTGCAGTATGTTGAATGAAATGAAATTTAAATTTAGGGCTGAAGATGTGCTCGAATGACTCAAAATGAAGACTTAGCTCAAACACTTTTTTATGTGTAAAATAGACTACACACAATCAGAGGGGATGCTATATAAGTACCACTAAACGGTTTATATGCTGCCATTAATATTTAATCGTTAATTGATTTAATATGTTTGTAATCACCGTAGGTTATATAAGCCTATATATGTTCGTGTGGAAGTATTGTCACAGTTTTGAAATGTTGTTTTGAAATAAGTCTCTGAGTATTTAATAAGATGAAACAACCATACTTTTAAGAATTAAAGCAGTCATGTGATTTGATTCTCAGCAAAAGTCTGTGCATTAGTCCAGTTTGCTTCTGTGTGTCATTTTCCGATAATCTTACCAATATACAAAATCTAGCCTCGAGGCCTGTGGAAGAAAAACACACTTCTGAAAAGAAGCACCTGGGTGAAGATGGATAGAGAGGGAAAAAGAAAAAGGGTAAATGCACAACAAACGATGTGAGCAGTTGTACAAAGGAGGAGTATAGGAGGAGGAGAAGGAGAACACAGAAAGCGGAGCACGTGAAGGAGAAGACATGAGTGCGGGTCTAAGAGTTTACACAGGACAGAGAAGATGAAGGAAAAGAGAGGAAGGGCAACACGAGGTGAAAGGGAAGGCTTTAGCAAAGGCAGGGAGAACGAGAGTATGGTGAGGAGGAGATAAAGCATAGAGTCCGTTATCCATCTGTTCTGGGGTTAGAGATTGACCAGCTGAGGGGGTCAGGGGTGAGGGGTCGGCGACCCGTTGGCCCGAGGGCTCGGTGGTCAGCGCGCTCGCAGGTATAAGGGCAGGATTATAGGACAAATAAAAAAAAAAAAGGGG
>JAPZDY010000001.1:21341273-21352040 GCA_029783645.1 Ctenochaetus hawaiiensis | reverse complement strand
ATTCTATTTAGCAAGTCAACTAGTGAGCTGAGATGGGTGGAATTTTTTGGTCTTCTAATGTAAAATGGAATTTGTTTTAATCTACTGATTTCAAAATATATACATTACTCAGTTTGGTTTGATGTTTTGATAACAACAACCCATGGCCTCTAGGAGTTTTTGTGTAATTATAGATGTTTAAATGTCCATGTTGAGCTCCTTAGGGACATCTAACAATGTGTAAGGATGATGATATATGGACAGAAGATTTTATAAATGTCTTAAAATGAACCTTTGAAAATTTAAGGACTTTTTAAAATTTTTTTTTATATATATTTATTTTGCATGTAATTTGTAATTTTTTGTTGGCGCAGATAGTTTGGACGTACATTTACCTTCAGTCTGCATTTATATCTAACAATCAACCTCAAGTTTGAAATAAAACACAATAGTGCAGAGGTGTTGAGATTACATTAATTCATATGGTTTTCAACCACTATGTTTACATAACAAAAATATGGATTAATGACATCGTGTAAAGGCTAATTCTAAAGCAAATAAAGTTCCTGTGATTGTACACATGTACAGCAGTTGTGTGTAGTGTCCCATTAGACTGAGATGCTCAGAAGTGGATATCCCTGTTTAAAGTTTAATAACTCTTTGAACAGGAGGGTTCCCTCTTGATCAGTTAAGATCCCCTCAGCCACTTACACTATAGGAGGTGCCATATTTAATAACTATCCACCTGTTCAAAGTGATGTGTGCGTGGTGCAGTGTGTGAAGATTTAACAAGCCGTTCAGTGGTTAGGTCAAGGATTGCTGTCCTTTACTTGTGCCTGAAAATCTATATCTTGGAAAGGGGAAGGATTATATATTTTATGTCAACAAAAGACTGTCCTCTCCTTTATGTGTGTGTGTGTGTGTGTGTGTGAGAGAGAGAGAGCTTATGACTGAGTGGCTTACCATTGTGCACTATAGGTCTCTGCCAGCATGTGTGTGTGTGTGTGTATGTGTGAAGCTAACGTGTATGTCTGTGAGCAGTAAAGAGACTTCAGTGATGAGTGTGTGTGCTGCACTCTGTGGGGTAACAGTGTTTCTAAACCTTTATATACACAGTTGAGCAGCCGTGGCTGTAAAGTCCCACAACTGTGCTGAAAATTTTCTTCAATTTGTTTTATTTAGTCAACGTGGATGTTGCTTTTCTAGTCACAGAAATGGTTTCTTAATTATGGAATTTTTTCGAAAGATTTTAAAATCCCACTTAGTCTTTAGCTTCGTCACACTTAATCAGAGGACCAATTATAATGTTAAGATTTCAACATCAGCCAGTCGGAGACAAAACCACTAACAAAGTTATAATGTACAAATATATAAATAAATGGTCCATGAAAGATGCAGTTGAATAACAGCAAGGTAATTCTTTCTAAAAAACTAATGGTTGTATTATCTATTTGTTCATATCCTATGTGTTTACATATAAAAAAAAAGGTTTCAGTTAATAACCTTGATAAAACAATTGAATTTCAGCATTTTTACGGCATGAAATTGGAAGCATTGCAATGCAAACATTACACTGATGGCAACAGCATCTCTATTTCACTAATTTCTACATCTCCTACTTGCTCATTCACTGTTTTCATTCAGCATTGCCTCTAAATCTCTTTTACTGGTATTTTAACAGTATTGATCTTGATATTGATGTCTTGTTTGTCATCATCTTCACATTAAGTTTCTGAGAAAAAAAATGGACATTTCAGGTCTTCTCATTTAAATTCATTTTCTCTTTAAAAATTCATTTTTAATTAGAGAAATGAACAGATCCCTGTTCGTCTGCTTGCAAGCATGTGGCTACAACATCATGTGTGTGTGCTGATGTAACTCCAGGGTCAGTCAGAGCAGATGAATGTCAATGATTGAATTTGTGTGTCTCGATAAAATGTCGACACTCACAACTAATCACACAATGCATTAGTGCTCCTGTGTTTACATGTGTATGTGTGTTTGTGAATTGTATGTGTGTGTGTTGGGGGGTTGCAGGTAGAGGGATTAGTAGGGAGAGTGGCTGGAGTAGGGACAATGATAGCTGCATCTAAAAGAGGATTACACAGGTTCCCCCTGTCATCATGTACCTGCCATTATGGGATTACAGACGCCACTTCCACCTTTTCCATTCAACACTACAGAGCAGGGCAGGAATACCTCTGCCCTCATGAATGCTCAAAGCCTCAACAAAGGAGGAAATGAGGGTGGTCCTGTTCAGGTCAACAGGTAGTACTAAAGCTTTCTGCAGGAGTTTGGCGTTAGGACGGCATGCACTTTTCTCATGTTTGGTGATGGCTTGACATGGCGGCAACACCCAGTGACAGAAAGCATAATTATACCCACTGCATATAAAAAACCCCAAACAACTGAGAGCTTCATACACATCCCTGCATTCACAGATACACACATGAGCATAAAAGGTGCTGGCACATACTGTAGTTATAGACTCAATGCAAAAAAATGAAAATGAATGGAGCTGTGATTGCCCCTTGCACACATACACATACCCTCTTGGTAACAGTGAATACTGATTTGGCACAGTCTCTCATGATATCTATTGTTCATTAGTCATTGTTATCCCGCTTTGATGTAGCTGTAATGGGCTTTAGATGTGTGGACCGGCTCCATAAAGACCCCTGTTTAGTAACGGCCACAGTTTAAATGCTCTTAATGTGCTGCCGAGGTGTGGGGAGGGGCCAGGAGCCGTAAATCACAGAGAAATGTGTGTGTGTCAGTGTGTGTGTGTGTGTGAGGGGGGGAATGAGGTGAAGAAAGGAGCGATTGGAGAAGAAAGGAGAGGAGAGGAGAGACGAAAGGAGAGAGGGGAGGGAGGGGAGGAGGTTCAGGGACGAGGGAATGGAATCTGTGTGTGTGCATTCTGACGAGGCGAGAGAGCCTCCCTCCGAAACTGCAGACGTGTTTGCACAGCACAGGTTCACACAGTCGCTATTAAAGTGTGCGTGCACATACACACACACACACACGCACACATACGAGGTGAGCCCTCCCTCTTGTTAAGGTGCTCCTGTGTCGTGTTCATGCTTACATCAAGTTTAGCATACAGTCTGGCGACTGGGGATTAAACTAACGTAACTGTGTGTGTGTGTGTGTGATCTGCCTTGTTCCCAGTAGGGACAGAGCAAACAGACAGAGGCAGCTATCAGCCTCTCCATTGTATTCATCTGATCACTAATCTTCAATGGTTAAATCATTATCCATCTACCACCTAAGCAAAGGGCCAGGCAAACACTACTGGGCTGTCACCAAGCAGCACTAGCCCTTAATATGTTACTGACACACAAACACACACACACACACACACACATAAGCATACACACTTTCTCTCTCTCTCTCTCTCACACACACACACACACGCACACACACACACACACAGAGGGCTCATTCATACACAGCAACTGTGAGAGCTTTTACATTAGATTTACATTAATACTTGCTCTACTCACTGTTATGCACATAAATATAAAAAAAGCAACAGAAATGATTTTGTACAACCTATTCATGTATTGTTCTAAGTATGAAATACATACACACATATATGCACACAGAGCGAGAGTTGTTGCCATCTCTGGGTCTAAGGGGCCTCCATCACTCCCAGCAGGATGCTGGGGCAAATCTAATTGCAGGTAAACGTACAGTGCTGCTTTCTGTGGCTCCTGTGTGGAGAAGATGGGAGGAGAGGCCCAGCGACATGGTTAGTATTGGCCGGGATGACTGATCGGCCCTGCCCTAACTACATTAGACTGTGGAGAAGTGGCTGGCTCCCTTTCCCTCCCCCAAACACACCACTGCTGCTGCCCTGCTCCCTCCCTGCTCCTCCGCTCCTTCAGAGGTAGTTGGTGAGGCTTTGGTGGGGCTGGTACGTGGGGGCCACTGGGCGTGACCCGTCCCTGCCGTGGATCCCTGCGTATCAACCTCCAATAGAGAAGCCCACGGTTGATTGGAGCGTATTAGCAGGCTGTTGGGCTGGAGGTAGTCCAGGCCCAGTGGAGGGCTCTGCCATCTAAGATCTGATCAGAGGTTATTAGCAGTAAAGAGCCACTGTGGATGAGGGGAGGAGAGACATCATTTACAGGGTCAGAGCCTGGCCGCACAGAGCAGTGGGCAATGTGTGCACACACACACACACAGAAAACAAGCACACACACTGGACAGTAAAGGGCGGCTCATTACTCAGTGAGAGCTCAGGTTTCCAGCGTAGACCTCTCCATTAGACCCCCAGTTAGGGAGAAATGAATGGCTGCAGCTTCTCCGCACTCATAAACCATCCAACCATCCACAGCAGGAGAAAATGAGATACAAGTAAATGGAGGGAGGGGATCTAGAGGTACTCTGTGTGTATGCGTGTGTGTGTGCACAAGAGAGAGCTGAGGGGTCCGCGGGGTCTTTGAGATGGAAATGTCCAGCTGGTCGGCCGTCTGCTGCCTGACCCCTGAGCTCAAGGTCAAAAGCCAGGGCCCCCAACCAACCGGCCATTGACCAACGTGCACACATACAGTACACACACAAACACAGCTACACACACACACACACACACACACACAGAGTATCCAAACTTGTTCACATCTTGCTTGTGCTTGTGTGTGTGTCAGTGTGTGCTTTTAGGGAGAGGGAGTGTGCATTCTGCTGTGTGTGTGTAATTGATCATTTAATCTGGTTGACATCATAATCCCCGACGCGTGTTTAACTAACTGGCTGACCACCGGAGGAGCAGAAGGGCTGAGTAATTATCCCATTTGGATACATTAATAACGAAGCATCACTCACCGTTACCTCGACTTTACCCGTCCTGAATCAATCACAGCGCGCAGTGAAGTGTGCTGCATCTGTGTTCACATGCATGTTTAAGGAAGCTGCATCGATGTTGCACCTTGAAGCAGAGTGTCGGCCATCACAAAGCCCGACCTGCAGCAGGAGCGAGCTAAAATGGAGCCTGGTGCATGTGTAGTGTCAGCTTCTGTATGCATCTGCAGTATTACGCCGGTGTATGGATTCGTAGGAAAACCAAACGCTCAAAAAATGAACCACAAATCAACAATATTGGCTGGGGAACAATCAAAAAATTCAATCGACAGAGGAGAATATGAGAAGGATATGCGGTTTGCATCAAGAAACGGGCATATCGTTTTGTTTCAAACTGAAGTGCACATTTAAAGCCAATTGCTCCGAGGACAGAGATGCACACAAATGGCAATAAAATTAAATGGCAGCTGAAACAAAGAGAGGCTGACCCACGCATGTGTCCTTCTGTTTGTCTGTGACTGTGTGTGTGTGTGTGTGCGTGCATCAGGGTCTTAGGAAAATTATTGCTATTGATTTAAGGCGGAGAAACGTGGAAATGTTACCAGATGGGACATTTAGCTGTGAGTGGCTTCAGATGAGACGAGTCATCCTCGAAAGGCCAGGGCAGAGAGATGCAGCGAATGCACATCAAAACACCAAATGCTGTCCAGACCTTCACTCAGGATGAATCTACAACTCACCATCACATTTTGAGGTATATTATTTCATGTGCATGGAGATTTTAGCTCACATTGTAGGATTCAAGATGTCAGAATTTTCCGGATCATTTAACTTGAAATTGATTCCTGTTAAAATGAATAGTTTTTATACTTTGAATACGTTTATTTTAAAATCAATATATGAATGTACATGTAATGCACAGACAGCAGCTGTCATGTGCAATGAGCTTTGTATCTGATGCTCAGACAGTGACTGGGTTTAAGTAAACAAAGTATCACAGAGTGCTTACAGAAAGCACTCGAATAGTGATCTTCAACTGGCCTGCAGGCCACATCCAGCCTGCAAAATATGTAATAAGTTCAGAAAATGTGCACATCCAATATTGCTCAGCACTGGATCGGACGCAGTTTGTTTGTTGACTTGCTGGCTCTTGGCAACACGCTGAAAAGTTTTAACTTGTTTTACAGAATAATGTCACCACCAGCAGCCCATTGAGGTTCCTCATTTTCCCCACTAAGGCAATTTCCGTATGATTACAAAATGCTGAATGACAAAAACTCACCCCATGAAACACTCAAAAAGGGGCTGATACTGAGTTGCTGTTGATACCCTTGTGGATCTAACAAACATCCAGCTTATCCAGTGAAGTGATATTTCTAAAAATGTTGGAGACATTAACATCAATGTTCACAAAGAGAACAACCTGTGACACCAAGTTGAGTTGTATCAAGTTCAAATCACAAATCCTAGTTCTTTAAGAGCTGTTAGTCAGGCAAAGACCTTTTTTGAAGGCGCTGCACCTACAAACTACTATTCAGTCATGCAGAGCTGCTGCTTGAACTCACTCCTTACTGCAGCTAATGCCAGAGAGTGTGATCATCACTGAGGTGGAATAACAGGGGAGCTCACAGGTTTTTGTCAAGAGGCAGCCTGATGGTGGAAAGATCTTCTAACTAAAGAGCCTAAAGCTTCTATATCCTCTGCAGGGTGAGTTTTTTTTTTTTTCAGAGCAGATTGTCCCTTTAAAGTGTCTATTCACAGTGAAAACTGACAGCTGTCCGTCTGTTCTGGTTCAGGTTAGGAGCCTCTAAGAAGAGCTGTTCAGATTACACCAACAGCTCAATAGAGACAAACTCAGCATGCTGCAGCACATGCACACATACACACACACACTCACCCACACACACATACACATACACCAACGCACACAAATGCACACAGACAGAGACAGACACTCACACACACAAAAACACGCTGCACAATCACAGTGAACTGTATATGAAGATACACATGCCTGCACATAGACATTAATTTAATTTAAGTGCATCTAAACACATCTGGAAACACTCACACACACACGCACCCACGCACACACACACACACACACACACACACACACAAAGACAGTCTGGCAGTCTGGTGTTCTTCAAGTTAATTTGACACAGAATCGATTTGATCCCTCGTCATCTCAATAATGATAGAAAAGATGCTAAATGCAATAGAATCTCTGAAATCTAATATTTTGGGGTCAAATCGTTTAATGAAGAGCAATCTGACTCTGGACTTTCACTGTTCATACTGCATGCTATCTATCAGGATATTGTTTTTCCAGATGATTTGTTGAATTACGGTTAGCCTAAAACAATACCACAAAAGTGTACGAAAGGAAGTCTAACAAATCAGTACAATTACATTTCAGGCATATGACTGATTGGGTTGACTTGAAGGTCCAGTCATATTAGAAGGACAGAATATGACTGATTTACAGAAAGCTGTTGGAGGACAAAATTAAAAAATACAGTAAGAGGTTAAAAATGTTATGAGTAACTTAGAGACTCTAACTGCACTTTGACTCAATACCAAATGAATATTACAGTAAAATGATTTCAATTAAATACTGCAACTTTGTAGGAAAAGTGTCTTTAAATGCTCAATATGTTCAGTGTTCAAACCAGAGAAATCATAATTTTATTCCAGGTGCTTTACTTTTTCACAGGAAACACTCAACAATTCTTCAGAGAGCAAGGAAGAAATCTGGTGAACATAACTTGAATTAAATTTTAATACACTGCCTCATCTGTCTGCCTAAATTACATCTGCAACGGTGGGTGTTTAACTACAAATACAAAGCATTCATCTAAACCCAGTCTTTTCACATCGTCATCAAACTCTGTCTTTGGTTTTGATTGTTTTGTCTGAGAGACCATTTTGTTGACTGGCAGCAGAAATTACATATTGTGCTTTTAATGTGTGCTAAATGAATCCAAATATCAAACATATACACAGAATTTTTTGTTGTATTTAAAAGCGCTAGTTATATGCACCTGTATTATGTGTGACACAGTAAGAAACAAGTAAGAAATAACTCTTCGACTGACATCTATTCCTGTAGAGGCTGATAATGACTGTGATTGTGTGTCTGAGCTGCAGCTTAGTGAAAAGGGACCTTTGAGTTGTTTATTTTCACAATCACGTGCAACAATCATACTTTAACCTTATACGTGAGTGCTTTGCGGTTCCTTACGTGTGGTGTGTGAGTGTGTGTGTGCATGTTTCTATTTGTGTATGTGTGTCTGTGTGATTACCCATGCTGTTATCAGCGGCAATCCGCCATTCACTGCGGCTAAAATGAAAGGTTTTCCTCTGTCACAAAGCAGTTTCTTTGTTTCCATGGTGCTATGATTCTGTCAAAATCCCAGAGAAAACAGAGGGGGGAGAAAAAAAAAATCAATGTCCCCCATCACTAACAGCAGTCTCAGCCTAGCAGGCTGCCGCCATGCAACTACACACGCCAACACATGCATACATGGACACAAAAACCACAAAAAAAGTCCTTGTATGGTGAATCTGTCTATTTGATTTTTTTTCACTGATGGAAGTGGACAGCGGCAAATCTTGGATATTTCAACAATAGCAGCTTGAAAAAATAATGATCCTGAGAGGTTAAAAAGGAGAAGTTTCCTGTCTTTTTGTAACTGTCACATAATCTACAGATTCAGAGCATATTGACAGTGTTTACTGTTGCTGCCTGTGGTGAGTGAGAGAAGCAGGGAGAGTAATTTACCCTCACACTCTCACATTTCACAGCAGGTCTTTGTCATCAGAGGATGTGTCTGTTATAGCAGGGACAGGTCAACAGATTAATCTGAAAGAAATTCAAAGATCCAGGGTGAGGCCCCTGTCTTGTTGTAAAATTGCAGTAAATCTATGACTGTTTTAAGCCAGTGGCAAAAAATACATGAGCCTTAACATTAAACAGACGCTGATGTAGTCCAGAGCCTCTGTAGTACACTGAAAACCACGCAAAAAAGGTGAGACGTGTGAAGGACTAATGCAGAAGGAACATGGAATTCAATGGGTGTGGAGAGTTTAGATTTTCAGTTGCTTTTAGGACTATTTTAAATGGATTCCTTCTTTTGATATCAAACAAAGATCAACACTAGAATGCTGGAGAGGGCAGTGATGAGAGGGTGACTAAAATTAAACTGCCTCACACTAACACACTAGACAATTTAATTAGTGTCACATGTATCTCTTTCTCTCTCTCTCTCTCTATGTATATATATATATAGAGAGAGAGAGATTTATATATATATTTCATATAAAGTCAAAAAATCAAATCTATAGGATTCCAGCACAAAAACATGATTTCTCCTTTTTTTTGACACTTGGGACAAGATTCAAACTGATGTACATCTGCAATTGTCTTATTTCGTGGTCCAGTTAGCAATAATAAATATGCAACGTAAGGTTGGCTTTTTAAATTAAAGCTTGCAGAAACATATTTTAGTTAACACTCATAGTTTCTTCAGGTTTAGACATAAAACTGTCTGGTTAGATTCAGGAAAAGGTTATGATTTGGTTCAAATAACTACTTTGCTTTCCTGAAACACTGACTTTTAGTTTCATGCAGGAAACCAGCACCAGTCTAATTTGTGAAAGTCCTAAATTTGTGGCCATGTACACAAATCTATAGATTAACCCACTGCCATTAAAGCAGTCCGCATGTATAGCAGTAGCGGGCCATGCATTTTACACCTAGGCCTTCAGTAGTGCTCAGTCTAAATCAATCCACCCCTTAATAACTATTTCATGGCCATAAAAACCATCTTATTATGCAGAAATGCAGTATAAAGAGCCGTTCCATCCCAGATAGATAACTTGTGTAGCCAGAATAAATGCCTTGACTGAAGAAACAAACCCGGGGTGCACAAGTCTCCTCCTACTGCAGCTACAGCTGCGAAACACATAAAAAAGCATCAATAATAACCTCATAAAATTGCAATTTTATTTAGGAAAATAGCAACATTTTACTCACCAAAAATCCTGATTATTTGTACACAAAATCCATCCTCCTTTCTTTCCTCAAAAAGAGTTCAATTACTCTGTCGTACAGATTATCTGTGCATTTCAGTTCCATCAAGAAGTCTTTTTCTATCGCCACTGAAGCTAATGCTGAAAGTCGAGCCTGCCCTGTCATATTTCTGGCATAAGTTTTAATTCGCTTTAGGGCTGAAAATGTCCGCTCGACAGAAGCAGTGGACACAGGGATGGTCACTGCCAAACACACAAGTGTATACAGCTGCACCATGCTCTCACTCAGATTTTTCTGGTGAAGGAAGTCAAGGAGATCAGCGGGAGATTTTCCTGCAAAATTATCCATGGCATACATTACAGTCAGTACTGTTCTTAGCCAAGACAGATCGAAAAGTGTTCCGTGGCTCTGTGTTAAGCTGGAGAAGGCTGCTCGTAGTTAGTGGACTGAAAGTGGCAGGCAAATCCTTTTCCCTGTTGTGACAGGCCTGCTAGCTTCGGAGTTACCCGACCTTTCTTAACAATGTTTAGCTTTTCTTGAAAAGTCAGTCTTGAAAATGGCTTTGACAATAAATCTGCAACCAAATTCATTTCTTCTCCTCCTTCAGCCATTAAGGGTTGACAAAACAGTTATTAAATCAACACAACTATATTTTTGCTTGTGCAGCTCGCTACAGATGCAGTTTGCTAGCTCTGGCTAGTACAGTCTCTGATTATCCAATGATTGGATAGTCAGAAAGTGTACTAGCCAGATTGATTGATTGATTGGATTCCAATCAAAGGGTATAAATACTCTGACGTTACCATACACCTGCAAGAGGGCCTTGGTATGCCAGCTCAAAATCTGATTGATTGAAGCAATAGTTGATCGACTCTTATTTTATGCTACCGGGCCCGCAGAACTGATTGTGAAGGCCTCCAGGCAGATTTCTTTGACCCTGGCAACAAATG
>JAPZDY010000001.1:21312219-21324568 GCA_029783645.1 Ctenochaetus hawaiiensis | reverse complement strand
GCATCCTTGAACCTATCTCTCTGATATACTGTATCTGGTTTTATTTTATCACAATATTAGATTTTTGAAAAAAAGTACCCTATTTTGTCATATATGGTATATATTTATTTCATGGAATCAGCCAAAGGCAGACATTTTATTAAATTATTTTATTTATGAGTTGTTTTTTAATAAAATTTTGAGAAAATGCGATTACTATATCATAATATATTTGTAGTCATCAAGAAAGGTTACTGTGACCTATCACTGGTTGGACAAAATCTCACAGAGACAAAAAACATTCAAAGTTATAACATCAATACTGGTTATTCACCTTTTTTTTCTTGTAAGGAAACATTTTTTGAGTTTGCTGCAGCATCCTCCCTCTGTCAGTAATCAGCAGTGCATGAATGCAGTCCACAAATGTCATTGAGTTCGTGCCTCCTTCATTCTGCCTGTGACCTGTTAGCGCCGCGTCTCTGAGCTATTTGTGATGGCGCTTCTTCCATCAGCAGCGACCAAGGTTTTTCTGCTGAGGGGACGAGTCAAGATATACAGACCAGGCAGACACAGCCATATTTCAGATGGGAGAGGGGGACGTGTGCGCACTCACACTCCAATGCACACACATCGAGGCACACGCACACACACATACATGTATATCAGCACACACGCAGACCGAGAGAGGAGTGTGGTGGTGGTGAAGTGGCAGGCTAAGGGGACAGAGTGAGGTGGGGCCACGGGTTGTGTGACAAGGGGACAGGGACACACTGTTGGTTGTGTGTGTGTCAGGGGTAGTGATGTTTCTCTGTGTGTGTTAGTGTTTGTGTGTGTGTGCTTTGTGGTGACACAAACACCTTGAGGTGTGGCAGACAGCCACCATCTGCCTGTAAATAATGTGTGCTGGGGGAGGAAAGTAAAAACCTGGAAAAAAAAAAACAGTTACATATGTGCAACAGCAGCTTCACAACCCATAACAATGAGACATATTCTTGTGAATTTTAAAAGCAGACATCCTCCATGCAATCTTTCTAAAACATGATTCCACCTGCAGCAGGTTTAATCCACTGGAAAAAAGTTCAAAGTTTACTGAAAAATTTAGAGTGAAATCCATGCCACGAACTCTCTGTAAACTTTGAAGAAGAGTTGGGTTGAAGAACATACAGGGCAAGGTTCAAGAGAGCCCTGTGGCCTCCATCTTTGAAAATGAAGGAGGTCTGAAACCTCTGAGACTCAGGGTCTCTGTTCATGGCTGGAGAAAGGAGAGAATTACTGAGAATGGTGACAAAAACAGCCAATGGCCTCTCTGACAGAGCTTCAGAGTTGTCCTGATGAGATGGAAGAAGCTGCACTTCCATCCACGTGGCCTTCAGGGTGGAGCAGTAAAGTAAAGGCACTCCTGAGGAGAACTTGATTTTGTAGCTCTGAGGCTACTCAACAAACTTAAGAGTTTTTTTGCATAAAAATTTTACGATTGAGTTTTCAATTTCATCTTTATCTGATTCATCATATTCTCAAAGTGAACTACGCTACTTTGATATTTTTTGTAGAAATGTTGATATAAAATGCACAAATAGCACAAATATAATGAGTAATAACAGCAGCTATGACTCTGTTTCAGTGTCCCCAGTAACACATAACACGAGGCTGCTTCTGCTGAGAATTATCTGTGTGTGAGTTCATCTTCTCTGACATGTTTTACAGCTGTAACTGAGACCAACTTTTTTGGCTCTTGCCAATGACTTGAGCAGCTCTTATTTTTTCTGGCTTCTTGCTCGGTCTCTCTACCTTTTTTACTTCTCGGCTTCTTTTGTAAACATTCTCTTCCTTCTCTTTGCCTCAGTTTTGTTGTCTGTAGATTTTGCTGTTGCAGACTCACCTGGCTCTGGGTCTGGTGTGAAGAGTGGCCGAGAAAGAGTCACCATTCAACTTATTACAAGTCAGTTTACCATCAAAATCATATTGAAGCTGTTACTTTACTATAAAACTGTTTCATGATGTTTCTTTAAATAATGATTTTTTTTCTCCTTTGTCCAAGATTTTCGATCTCTAGCTCTGATCACACCCTCTTCTTCAACACAAAACTCAGCTGTCTATTTATATAAATTCCTGCAGTCTTACAGTGATCCAGATCTAAGAAAAGTCCATTAAAAATACAAGAGTCAACTGTGTTATCTTTATTTTTAATTTGCCATTTATAAATATGTGTTTACGGTGGCTCATTAGTGTAATATTGTACATCTGTCAGTGTTCAGTGAACAGCCTTTTTCACTGGGTCTCTACAGATAAATGTGGATAATTTCATGCAGCCAAGAGTAATGTGTGAGCAGAAATCAGCGCTGTCATTTATTGGTCTCAGTCTTGTCTGGAAACAGGAGGCTGCAGCAGGAACAGCAATCATGCTTTATTGTTTTATGGTTCTCAAATAAAAACATGGATCATCTGGCTTTCTAAAGTGCAACGTCTAATAATATCAGAGTGACTGTTTCTGCCTGCGTCTGCACTCTGAGGGAATCATCGGTGTGTGTGTGTGTGTGTGTGTGTGTGTGTGTGCACTTAATATGTAAGTGAAAAAGAAACTTATAGTGTTTGAGTGTGTGTGCGTGTGAATGTAGGTCTGCTAGTGTGTGTTTCTGCCAGTGTGTGTGTGTGTGTTGCTGCCCATCAGTAGATGCTGGTTGATTAAAGTGCCTCTGTGTCAATGTTGAGCGAGGAGGAGGACTTCTAGTGATACTGCAGGCATCACACAAACTAGATTTACACACATGGATGCTCTCTACAGATGAAAACAAGGTGTCATTCCTTTCAATATATCATTTCTATACCTCTGCTTTCTCCTTTTTCACTCATTGTAAATCACTTCAGGAGGGAGCATCAGCTGAATGCCTGAGATGTAAATGTATGCTGCCTGTAAAATATGCAGCAGTGAATACAATAAAAAGGACCAGAGCAGCTAAATATGTGTTTTTCTTTTGCAGGGCTAGACACTTTAGTGCATGAAAATCCAATTAGGGCGTCTGTTTTCTGAGATGGAGCGACTGTGCTGTCTGGCACCAACAATCATACCACATTAAAAGTTGTCTGAGTGAAACGGCTCTCACTCTGAAACGTTTACGCGCCAGCTTTGTGTCAAAGCTGCTTTGTTTGTTTGTTTTCAAGTTTAAGTGTCTGATTCATGCTTGGATGTCTGAGGGGCTTCAACTGGATTCATATTGGTTTACAATTATACAGTACATGAACTGTCGCTTACCGACTTGTGCTTTGCAAATGACAAATGACAGCCCGACAAGATCAGTGGACCACATAATGCTAAACAAACATGGAACAACAATAACTGTAACAGGCTCCTAAATCAAAAGAAACATTTTTATCCAATTGCAGTAAAAAAAGAAAAAAGATTTCCATACTTTAAAAAAAATTAATTTGCTTGAATAACACACTTTGTTTGCTGCTTTTAACCTTTTTTTTTTAAACAAAGTTTGTCTCCTTGCTGTCAAAACACCTGCTCTCCATATCTTTAAAAGTTTGTGCCACATTGAATATGATCATATAATCGTTTGCATTTCAGTTCTGATATTTCCTCTTTGATTTTTGTAGGTTTTCTGGTAAAACATCTGTTGTGTCTTCCGGTCTGTGTTTGGTGTTACTTCTCTGTCTGTCGTCAGCTCAGCCTCTTCATCTGTTTCTGCTTCATGGTTCTGTCTAAATTCCTCATTCCTGTGTCCATCCTGATCTGTTTTCATACTCTCTTCTTAGTGTTTGGCTAACTTTTTGCTGCTACTTCAATTTGTCTTTACAAGTTTTGCCTTAGTAAAGTTTCCCTTTATGCTTCCTTTACCTGCTATGTTTATGTTTTTTAGGTCCCTTTTTAAACACCTGACAGATCATCTATAGATCCAGCCCCATGTTAGGGGCAGACTTTCTGTAGCGAAAAAAAATAAAGAGAAGAACAAAAAAGTAAAAAAGAGTACCAAAGTGAGCCATGTTGAGCTGCAGCATTTTCATTTCACTCGAAAACTCTGCCAAATCTGAAAATATCATTGTAGCTAAAAATGAGAGGAACCGCAAAGTGTTTAACACTATAAAAGATTGCTTTGAAAATGAAAGTTAGATAAAGGGCTTGGATAATATACTGGTTGTGCTCATATGACTGAAATAAAAATACTACATGTGACACATAGCAAAGATGGACCTTTAGTGATAAATTGCATTCCCGGCTGGAATCCATACCCTTCACTCAAATGTAATCACATTTTTAGCTCTAAAACCACCTTGTATAAAAAATGTTTGGTTTTCCCAAAAATTGTCCACATCCTTTATGTCAAAATGTAGAATTTCTACATATTTGTTCTGCTGAATGTTCTTCCTCACAGTCAGGAGAGGATTCACCAGTCTGCCTGTCTCAGCACCCACCTTTTCTCTGCTCTCAATCATTTCTCTTCCACCTCCCATTCATCAGCCTCTCTCTTCCTCTCTCTCTGTTTCTCTTTCTTACTCTCATCTCCTCTCCTCTCCATCCTCCCACTCTGCTACTGAAACAATCATCAATTACCTTTATCCCTCTGTGTTATCCTCAGCCTGGATCTTCCTCCATATTCCTCCTGGCCCGTCCGGCAGAGTGGGTCCTCCTGGTTGGCTGCGGGCCACCCAACCCCGTCCCTGTCAGTCACCCTGCTCCTAGCAGCTGAGCAGACTGACAGCTCCCTGAGCAAATCAATAATAATCTTCAGCCAGTGTAATCCTATACCCGAGGACATCCCTGAATGCACCAACAGCTTCCTGATTCCACTCACCATTTCACATGCTTTGCATATTCAGTGTAGCTGTGCAGAAATGAGCAGACTCAAAAAATAAATAATAAATGAGTAAATATAAATAGAAACAAAGGATGAGCTTTGAGTGATGTAGACAAGCCAAATTGTGTGCAAAAACAGGCTTGTAGGCACTTGAGCATATCTGTTACATGCATGAACATACACAAAAAACACACAAACACACACTTGCACCTACACATTGTCCTGTCCCGACTGTCACAGAGGCTAAGGTCATCTCGTTTGATGTATGAGCCGACTCATATGACATCCTTCATATAACTCCAACCTCTTTCCTCTCCAAGAAAATTAACTGGATCGGCTGAAGGACTGAAGGAGACCTGATCTTGCGCTTGTCTCATGAAAAAAAGTCAATTTTTTGTACGAGTCTTATTTCTCTCCTTCTCGGTCACGAACATATTTTTTTTATTCCATCTGAACCTTTCACTTCTTATTTGCCATCCAATGCTTGTAAAGCAGCTGGAATCTGTAGGAGTCTTAGACTTTCTTGATGTCTTTGAAAGTGTCAATTTGTAATATGAATACCAGTTCAATTAGGAGAGACAAGAGAATTAGGTCAAGATACTTGTTTATTAAATAAATGAGATCTTATAATTATGTCTTGGCAGAAAGTTTTTGGAGCCTGGACTCAAAAGAGAGATTTGTGATAATGATCTCTGCCCCGAGCTGCAGCAGGATAAATCCCCCCATGGAGTCCAGACACTGGTGGTAGTGGTGGTAGTGGTGGTGGTGGTGGTGGAGGCTCACTGAACCCTGCAAAGACTGGCATTGATTAGGATGTGGAGGGGCGCACACAACAGCAGCATGGACAAACCAAAGTTGGAGAGGGAATCACATTTAAATAAAGACAGCGGCATGATGTTAGATGAACACAGTAGGTTTGTCGCTGTGCTTCTGGACAAACATGACGAGCTGATGAGAGCAGCTGATACACAAGTGACAGACCTGGATCTTGACAGTGAGGTGTAAGAATTCAAAGAAATAGTCTTCCTGAGAGAACTTTTGCTAGAGCGTCGACGGTTTAAGATGGTATTTCAAGCTGCTTATTTACCCGTCACAATAAACATCTTTTTGTTATGAAGTTGTATTCACCACACAAAAACTAGCTGGTTTTGTTGTCAGCATACTGCAGCATGCACAGTTTTTATTCAAAGCAGATTCTTCATCTGGAGAGACAAATAACAGAAGAAATACAACAAAATGAAAGGATTTAAAACTTAACACATGAACAGATGTATGCAGCTCGGAGGTTTTGTAAATAGACCTGTCCGTTTGTTGTCTGTTTGTATGAGATTAATGTAAATGCACTAATACTCATACAACCATACTGAGATTAAAGATATGCTACCTCGTGCAGTGCTCTTACAGCAGTTCCCAAGAGCTAAAAGTAAACTAACTTTCCCATAAAATATGTGATTGGCTGTGTTTGTTATTTCCTTTAAAGTGCTGGTGTGACAATGAAATATGATCCTGAAAGAACTGATGACTCTGATGGTTTCTCAGGCACCAAAGCATTCCACTGGTTTTTTTTCAGTCTATTTAATGGCAGAAGTCATTTAATCATTCACTGTAACAATTGCAAAATAGAAAGCCACCATTTAACCTAATAACTTGTCATTAGTGTGTGTTTGCAAACGGCTGCAGTTTTTCACATATGCAGTAACCTTTACCAGTAGGACCTTGTCTATACATTCAATGTTTCTAAGCAAACACACTGAATGTATCCCAGGAGTTCAACAGTGTGTTCCTATGCTGACTCTTATAACATTGAACCCTACATTGTTTGCATCCTTGGTTACATATAGACAGCATTCTTATTCTTCATTACTTTTTGGTGGTACAACATCTCCTTCGACCATCAGTCGATATCAGAGTTGAGCTAGAGGTGCTTTTACCAATATAGAGAACATGATACAAACAAAACATCAGTTTTAACTGCAGTCCAAGGTAAAAAAAAAATCCCCAAAGGAATACAGTAAATTACACTGACATTTAGTAAATTGCAATCTTCACCTGTCTTCCTCTTTTTGTCTACCACTGCGTGTCACAGGTCAAGAGGGTTTAAGAGCTTAGAAGTTAAAACGGGATTACAGCTTTCACCTGGATCAGTCCGGCAGCAGCCAGAGGTTCTGCAACTTTGTGAAGCAGAGCAAAGAGTTGACTCTATAGGAAGAACTCCTTCACTCTTCTACCGTCTTCACACCTCTTCTTTCTCTTGATTTAATCCACTTGCCCTCACTCTGCTTCCCCTGTGTGCAGGTCCCTCAGATACTATCTCCATCTGCTGTAATTATAGAGACCCCCACCCCCTACTCTCTCAGCCTCACAAACGCATACACACACTGAAGACACTGCCCACTGGTGTAATTCATGCTGCCTAGGGGGTCATGGGAGATTATGAGTGGGATCGATCAATGTGATGGTTCACACACACAAAAGCTCACACACACATGCAGAACCTCATCATCGATGAGGGCCTCCTTACCTCCCCTCTCCTACTGAGGGACATCCTGCAGCTAATGAGGACACACAAACACCGTCGACTGTATCGACCACCTTAGCTTAACAAGGCACTTCATATATATGGACCCGCTGGAAGACCATCAGCATGAAGACTCTGTGCTCCACACCTGCTCCACCACCGGAAAGTGTAGTTAAAGACACAATTAGCACACAATGAGACCAGGTCCAGGTGGAGTCTTCACTCTTTCCCACTGCTTTTACTGCCCCCCGCTTTTTTTTCCCTCAGTGGATACGTTCTACCAGAGGATGTACATTAACACAGTGATTTTAGTTTTAGAGCCTTCAAATTAACATAGTGTCACAGTGATTACCCAGGTGCTAAGATTTGTGTCATTGTCACTTAATTCACTCATTCACATCGCTGAAATGGGAGTGTTGTAGTAGAGTGCAGGACAAATCATCACTGAGACATTTCAAGTCTACTTGAGCACCTATCGACTGTACTAGAAATGGACTCTGGCAATGTTATCCATCGGTTTCATATCTGCTGTGTACATGTCTGAGTGTACAGTGAACAAAGATCAAGAAAAAAATGTTCCCTCTTTTTAACCTACCTGTTGATCTGCACTGATTGAAACCTAACAAGGTTGCATGAATACACAAAAAACAGCAACCTTGTAATGTGTAATCCTGTGCTCTTTGTTGCTGACAAATTAAATGCTTGAATAAATGATCTCATCTTGTGTGTTTTGATCTTTTTGTGTCCATACTTATGGTCCTGCTCACCTATGGATCCAGAGGTCAGTGTGGCTCCATCGCTTCTATAAGTGAATGTCTGCTGTGAAATGCACATTTACTGTGTCATGAACAATAACAACCGATGAGTATAATTTTTCTTGTTGCCTTTTCGTGAAAACACATGGCCATCACACTTTTGACACTTTCCTCTGTGTCTTTTAATGCAGTGTGGCTTTACTTGTGCTCTGTTGTTTAAGCTGTAATGTTTTCTTTATTTTGATTGTCAGGCATTTTGCTTTGTATTCCTCAGGATGGCAATGGTGACAAAGTTGTTGGCCCTGGGATGCAGTGGCTATAATGTAAGTTACAACAAGTGAAAAAAATGATCTCTGCATCAACTCTGGAGAGTAAATATCACACAACAACACCGCTCAGTCATATCGACAAATTATTGTATCTTCTCTCTTGTCTGCAGATGGACAACAGCAGCAACCTTGGGGAAACAACATTCATAACATGATATTTAATATTGAATGTGTGAATGTTTTCATTTTTGTAAATGAACACAATGAAAGTCTTCTCTATGTGTCTGTCTGTGATTGTCCTTCAAGATGTTGGATTACTTTCTGGCCTCCTTGGCAATCACACTTTCAAATCTCTCGAATCCAGTGAACGAGACAGTAAACAAGTAAAGCAACATTCAAACATTTGCTGGGCCAGATGAGAACATGGACTCTAAACTTATCCCTGTTTTAATGCTTACACATTGCTGATTACTGTTAGATCTGGGTCCTAGGAGACAAATTTAAAAGCAAACAAACAGGCACACTATCAAACAGGAAAAAAAAAAAACAGCAAAAAAAACCCCAAAACACTCTCATACTTTCAGTCATTTACTGTTAATCATGTCCTTTTACCAATAGACATCATGACAGTGTGCATTGTTACCCTGACTCTGATGACAGCAGTATTTCCACTTTGTGAGACTAGTCACAGCAGTATTGTTGCTTCACTAGTGAGGAGAAAGTTTACTGACTCTCCTATGATCTCTCTGTGACAGAGTGATCATGTTCTTGTTTCCTTCAGTGTTCTCTCTGTGGTCACAGAGCAGCATGAGCAGATGAGAACTAAGTGTCTCAGTCTATTTGGCTCCTCCAGGCTTCTGTACATTTTGAGTGTGTAAGAAGGATAAGAAACCTGAGTAGCTGAAAGTTTAAGAGCTGAATCTCTCTGACTGACTGTTACAAAGGGAATGATTTAACGACTTTTTTCATTCTTGTCCTGAAGTAATTTGCTTTCTTCCTTTCTTCTGTCCTCTCTTTGCATTTTTTCTCATACTTTTATTACTCTCTCGCTCCATCTGTATCTCTCTTGCACTCTGTCTTTTGCTGTCTCTCTTTGTTATTATCATTATTATTATTGCTGTGAATACTGTACTTCTGGTCTTTACTCTCTTCTTATCATAGTTGTACTTTTGGCTCTTCTTCCTTACTTTTTTCTGTCGCTACTGCTTCTGCATACTTTAGGTGACAGAGAATTCAAATACCTAAATGCTCAGCTCTTTCTCTTTTCAAACTTTTATTAGATGTTGGATTCTTCTTAAAACCTACTTTGAAGTGCTACTACATCCACATGTTTTCAGCAACACACATCATTTCAACTTAAAACAGGTTACAGGACCTTCAGTTCTTCAGTATTGTCAGCTGTTGCAAGATATGCACCGACTCCTCATCGCCTATCAACCTTTTAAGTCTAATTTGGATCAAAATAACAAGTGTAAAAACTTACACTGAGATCCAGGTAGAAGAACATGGTTTCAGTCTGGAACAAGGTGCCATTGGTTTCAGTGTGAAAGTGTTTTTTGGATGGTGCCTACGTTCGCAGCATATTTCATTCTACCCACAAAATTCTTTTGGAATTATTCCACCCACTTAATTAATTAAGAAGTGATCTTGGTGTAAGTGACATATTTAATGAATGCTTGTTTTGAATATATAAATCATATAACTTGTTTAGATGATAACAGATGTACAGAGCTTGTGTGTATGCATGTGTGAGTGTGTCCATGCTTTAATAATCCAGTTGCCTCTAGTGCACCCCTGGTATATTGTGAGCAGGGCCAACCCAAATGCCAATTTTAAACCCTGTGCATTCTGTTTAAAGCAGAAACACACAACACCAACAGACGGATATTGATTGTCTCTGCACTGTGGACATGTTGGTTTCAACAGATAAAATCCTGCAGACATGTGTTTGAGTCAGTAACTGAGAGTAAAGCACACAGTTTATTCATCCTCAACAAACAAATGTGCAAACAGTGTCAGCTTTGGCTCCATACTAACAACTAATATGTTTGGAGCCAGAAAACTTGTTTTTTTTTATTTGAAAAGGTTTTCCACTTTAATTTCATAACATAATTAGCTCAACTAGCTTTTACTTTTTGTGCTCTGAGTGCAGGCTGGTGCATGTTAAGGTGGAGTGCAGGCAGGGAGACAAGGTGGGCATTCGAATGGTTATTTCCTAGCTCACCGTGAGACAATGATTGGTTGGCACTTTTACAGGATTACAGCAGGTACAGACGACAGCTCTTTTTTGGTCCTTATTCAGAGCTCATAAGTTATTGATTGTATTGATTAATTGTAGTGATTGACATGGAATTGCATGGTTCAGTCGCTACGCAAAATTGGCTTCATAGCCTGTCTATCCCAGCATGCACAGGGTAAGAAACAGGACACACTTGGACAGATCCACACTGTTATGAACAGTGTGAAAAAGTAAAAGCCTTTGAAGTTAAATCACCCTGAAGCCACATGGCCTCTTGTCAGTACAGTGTAGTGTAAAGTGAATTTCTTTGAGTGTGTTCAAACAATTCTGTACATGACAACAACCTGTCCAACCAAGCTGTCCCACACTATCGGAGTCCAGCAAAGTGTCAGTAACGGTGTAATGTCTGCATGTCGAAATGTGTGTTTGTATTTTGAAGATTGCAGTCGTGGACGTGCCTTTACATGTGCCTGCGTGACTTCAGTGATTGCATTTATATTGTGTGTGTGATGTATGGATTATAGGAGCTGGCTGTTGGGGTCCAGAGCAGGTGTCAGGTTGCTGCTGGGAACATGAAAGAGTCTCAGAGGGGGGGAGGGGGCTGGTCAGCAGACCTGACCTACAGAATCGATGTCCCTATAAAAGAGCAAATGACAAGATCAGAAGAATGGCTAACATCACAAAGACACAAAGAGAAACAAACAGTCATTTGATTCAAAAACATGAAGGCTCTTATGTCTATCTTCCAACAGAAAAGTCTCATCTTTAAAATAACATATGCACTCTCCTCCAGAGTGTCTGCACTTTGAGAAAACTAACCTGGTTATAATAAAAAGTACAGAAGTCGTGGAATTATAGCAAATATATTCCCAGTGGAAAAGCTGCTGAAATGACCTACTTACACTGAACTACTAGAAATGGTTTCCAACCAGTGAATAGTGACTTAAATAGTGACGAAATTTAACACAATCACATTCTTAACCATTCACATATGGGAGTTTGTAAGGATCCCCTTAGTGCCACTTTTAACACACTGGGTACCCCTTTTGCGTCTGTGTGTGACATGCAAAACATTTCTACCACAAGGCCTGTTTGTCATATGGATTACTTTTTCAAACATGTGAAAAAAATGTGAAAGTTGCACTGGTATAGTCTGAGTTGATAACAACTACCGACCCCCCATCCCACTGTCAGCCAGAAAAGAGACAACTGTAACAAAGAGTGTTTGGTCAAAGGTCAGCAACTAATGTTCTTGTCCAGGAAATTGAAGAATTGACTGGGTTATTTGCCTTCAGTTTCTTGTGAGACCAGCAAGTTGTTGTTTAAAACATTAAGAACCAATGTAGCTACTGTGAGCTGGTGGACCCTTAGGCTTCACTATTACAACTATGAACCCTATAAAGAAAAGAGGAAAAGGTTGAGCTAAAAGGACGAGAGAAAAAAGGAGATAGACCCAGAAAAAGACGCAGCAAAATGCGAATGCAGCAAAATGCGAATGCAGCAAAATATCTGATGAATGCAGAGCCCTCAGTACCCGGAAACATGATGCTGTAGTATCAAGTAAGTATAGGTAGGATGTTAGAAGCCACATTTTCACTTATATATGACTGCAAAATGTATTGGAGTCTCATGCTGAGCTGAAATGAAACCAGTACATATAAAGTAATGTAGTCCAAATTGTAAGTAATTTCCAAAAACAAGTGTTGAATTTGGTGAGGCCATCTTAAATTGTTATGGTCTTTTACGCAGACCAATAGGATAATCAACTAAAGTGCTGGATCCGTCCCTTAAAA
>JAPZDY010000001.1:21299503-21312119 GCA_029783645.1 Ctenochaetus hawaiiensis | reverse complement strand
TAGGAAAATTAAGTTGATGCAAAAAGCTTTCCTCTTTTTTCACAAGTTGGAGATTATACCAGTGTTTGTGCCTTTGGGGGAAAGATCCAGGAGTTGCTTAGGTGATTACTTAGTACATATGTGGAATAGAATAATAGTGTGACTGCTGGATCCATATGGAGTGTTCCTGTTACCTAGTATTTGGATTCAGCGATCTACATGGGATTTAATGTTTTTTGCAGTGCCTCAGACAAAACTGACTATATGGTTAGGATTCAAAGCATAGTATGTGACTGGGACTGTGTTGTGTGTGTGTGTGTGTGTGTGTGTTTGCGTAGGATTGCAGTGTGTTCCCAGCATTGACATAAGAATTGCAACAGGAAAAACACACCAAAAAGTCACACCAAAAGAAACATGCATGTGCCCTTGTGGAGTGGCCTGGCTGTGTGTTTAACTCTGACTTATCGTCCCAGTGTGGCCCAGTTTGAACTTATATTTACATACAACCCTGTCATATCAGAATCGCTAACTTAACACTTTAACATTAAATGGAAAATGGTGACTCAATTGGTGAATCAAATGAAAAGAAATACAATAGATGAATTTAACATGCATAAGAGGTCCTTTGAGCAGGATAAGAGTCCTTACAGAAAAAAATGATGGATAGGCAACTCTGTCTGCAGAAAATAATCGTCCGATTGTCTGAAGCCTCAGAACAGTTAGTAAGAGGACACTGTGGTGAGATTGTTTTTGTCAATAAGTAAGAGATCTAATGGGCCACCATACTGTCATTAAGTACGCTCAAGTGCACAGCATGTTCTCGGGCATTCTTGGAAAAGCTCTTGACAGGCTCAAGCCATTTCACTGAAAAAAAAAGTGCCATCTGCATCAGCCGTCATCGGGCGTGAAGTTCATTCAGACTTGCTGATCCTGACATCGGATCACCACACAATGCACACAAAGGGCAACAGTTCAAGACGCTCAGATAAAGACCTACAGACCCCGAGTGTGTTCATCTTCAGTGTGCTGGTGGGGGACCAGAAGACCACTCCTCCTCCTGTATCGACATTGCGTGCCCTTTCAGAGCCCCCCGCCATCTCGGTTTCCTTTATCACTGGGTCGGTTGGCTCTGTAGCAAGCAGTGGGGTTCCCCCACAACAGGAGCTGGGGCTTTCTCCACCTAAAGGTCAGTGATGTTGCCCAGAGGCTTCCAGTCCTTCGTCCGTTTTGCTCCTCTGTGGGCTGTCCAGTTTAAACAAGAGAAACTCTACAATGCATTTTCTTACACCAGTAATGTGGAGGCTGTGGCTGGGTCAGAAACTAAAGGCCAGATCCACCAACACTGTCACACCGCAAGGTGGAGCACCAAAGTAACGGCAGGAGCTGATGCAAACACTTGGGTTAAGCTAGGTTTAGCTTTACTCGTGTAACTCAGTGACGGATAAAAGCCCATTGTGGAGTGAGCATCATGTACTAGCACTCAGCATAGAGGCCATGTTTACTGCCAGACTAGGTCCTTTGGTGCATGTCATCCCCTGCCCCACCCCCACACTTTGACCTGTCACTACTCGATACAAACAAAGGTCTACAAGAAAAAAAAAGATAGAAAAAGGAAAAGAAGTCTTCATTGTGGAGATTGAAGTGATGGAAATACAGCTGCAAAGAGCTCTCTGCCAGGGAGGAGAGAATAATTAACAGAGATGTTAGAAGGTAAACAGAAATAATTTAAACTGAGTTTGGCACAACAGGTGTCCTTGGGATCTACAGCACTTGAAAATGTAATTGCAGATCTGAAACTTTCTGTTTTCAGTTAAACATCAAAAGCCTCAATGAAATTCGTAAAACTACATCTCACACTCGACTGTGTAGTAACTGAAGTTGTCCTTGGGGAGAAAAATCATCTTTAAAACTAAAATATGGCAATAAAAGTAGCACAAAGTGGAAAAAAACAGGACACGAGACATCAACCTTAGGATTTTTCTCATAATTAGAGGCCTTTAGTTAAAGTAGAGGTGAAAAGACTTGAAACAAAGAGCAGCACATCACAGTTTTGAAGAATTTACAAGTAAAAAATTTTCTCATATTTGGGTCCAACCATTCAACTCAAGAGTGCTAGCTGTTGAAAGCCTGTTTCCTGTGTGTTAAAGGGAGAATTCCTTTACTTAAACAAAATGCCCCCAGATAATTAGTCATTTTGTGAATGCGACCTGAAAGTAATTGAGAGAAGAAACTGGCAAATACAGGTAGCCTGGCGTTTTGCAGGCACAGCAGTTGTAATGAAACTGCCTAGTTAAGCGAACACGGCCGTAATGAAGAGCGGTGATTAGCAAGTGAGGCACTAACGAGGGCATGTTTATTGAGAGGCAGTTGAACAAAAGTGTTGCCGAGAGAGAGAGAGAGAGAGAGAGGTGGGGGAGGAAGAGGGAGAGATAGAACTTATAGGCTGAGTGATGCTGCCAGGGCCAATTCATTATGACTGCAGCTCTGTCAATCCCTGCTCATCTCCCGTAGCACTAGACCACTAATGGAATTAGTCCCTGTCACACACATACACACACACACACACACACACACACACACACACACACACACACACACACATGCCCAGCAAGGGAGACACAGAGAGACACATACACATACACAAACGCACACTGCATTAACACAATGGGTCCTGCAGATATATCTCTATGTCAAAGCTCTCACACTTGCAGCCCATAAATCCTTGGGGGTCAGCAGGGTGGGCACACACACATACACACACACACACACACAGACATAGTTGTTTTATTCATTATGACAGCAACAAAAAAATAAAAAGTCCAAACATTCATTTTACATGTATTTTTTTTGTGTTTTTTATACAAAGGGCTCCCTGGCTCAGTCCACTTTGAGTTGTCAAACAAACCTCCACATGGCAGAATGAAAGATAAAAAAAAGAGTTTCATCTCATTGATAAACTCTTCCTGCTACATAATTGATAAAACATTCAGTTTGTCCGGTCCAGGGTGAGTCTGAACCTGGAGGTTTTCATGTGACACGGGGCGAGACAATGCCTTTGACTGAGAGCTGGTTATCTGATTTGATCGAATAGAGGTCAACACCATCCGGCCAGTCTCGAGGACAGAAGATCACCCCTCCTCCCTCTTTTCTCCCTCCCTCCCCCCAAAACCTCATCACCCATCCTTCCTGACCAACCCCCTTCCACCACCCCCCACCACCTCCTGTCTGCTCTCCCAGTGGCCTCACCCATCTCTCCTCTACCTCCCAACTGCTCTGAGTGAGCAGTCATTAGATTACACCAATGGTCATGACCGTAAGGATTCTCCATCACTTTCCAGTAAACTCCATTCCCAGAGACCAAACCAGACCAGCAGGAGGCTATAGGGCAGGAGCATACATCCCAACCTGGATGTATGCTCCTGAGAGCATCATATATAGGGGGCCTTGTTGTATAAGTAAGCTCAGATGGAGCTGTTCAGTCCGTCTCATACCAATTTACACTGATCACACGTTTCAGCTGGCATTGATCCTGTTTAGCTTACACAAACGCAAGCTGAGGCTTGTCAATGTGGGCTGCTGTGACAGAAAACCTACAGATCCGCCATGATGGGCAGACGCTACAACATATGCTCCATCACAGCAGGACGGTATGTTTTTATGGTCAGCCCCCACCCCCTACCCCCAACGCCTGTAAGCCCAACCTCTATCCCCTCAGAGCGCTGGGTCGCAGAGTGAATCAAAGAGAGCCGTGATTGGCTGGCTTTGACTGGGCAACCTCAGAGGTCAAGGGTGAGCGACCCCACAGGCCTGGTGAAGAGTCAATTCTCTCCAGGTCAAAGGTTGGAGGTAATGCCCCCCAACCCACAGCAGCTTCACGAGCATCAGGGGGATGAGCTGTGTTTTTAACATGCTTGTGTGCTGCACACACACACGTAGACACACACACACACACACACACACACACACACAATAAAGATTGGAAGGAGAGAGGTGAGTGTGAAGAGCTTGATTGGGAGTGAGCGAGGGGTGATGGGAGGTGGTGCTGCAGGGGTGGAGGTGGTGAGGAGGGTGGTGTTTGGTCCTCTGAATGCCTTTGACCTCTGCACTGACCTTCTGCTGAATGCTCTTCCCCTGCACTGACTGATAGACAGTAATGATTGTGTTTGTGTTTGCATGTGTATGTACACGTTAGCCTCCACGGGGCTTATGGGTAGCCTCAGGCATGGTTTAGTCAGTCTGCCTGTCTGTCTATCTGTCTGTCTTTCTATCTATTAATCAAAACTAATTGTACAACTCTGCTCAGAAACACATTTTTCATCTCTGGTATTATAATGATGATTTCGATCATTTTTTCTCACATATCTGTCCTGGTCAGAAGGTTTTTATACTGGCAAGTCATGGAGTGGAAATGAGTTATGCAGTGAGTGTGAAGGGTCAAACTCTTAGGCCCACTCTCTCTTTATCTCATTGTAAAGACAAGTAAACCCAGACCACCAAAGTGATACAAACAAGTGGAGCCTGAATCTCAAATAGTAAGAGGAGCTTGTCTAATTCAACATCAGCCCAAACAAACACATGTTTACTGTATTCTATATTAATATGTAATGTTAAGGTGGAAAATTTTCCTTTGTTAGCAGAGAGTTTCTAAAATTCTGGTTTTGTAAAATAATGCAGCAAGCGGCTACGATTTTACACTTTTATCTTGGAGGTAAAATCAGTCTAAATGTTGAGTTATCATTGTGTATATTTAATATAAAATCCCAATAAAAGCAAATCTTCATAACTTATTTTTTCATTAACTGCCTTAGAAACACAAGTTTTAACTGAGTTGTAAGTGTTTACTAGCTTTCTTATTATATTCATCCATCCATCCATCCATCCATCCATCCATCCATCCATAGCCCACTGACTCAGGGGACATTTTGTGGCAAGTAAGAGGCTAGGAGGCTGTTTTTAAATCAACCACAGGACACTGTTGATTGAATAATTAATGCGTGCCCTCCTGTAACAGGGAAACCCCACACTCACCACAGAGAGGACACATTCGGTTTCCTGTCCTCACCTCTGATTCCACTACTGCTGCTGCAAGCTATGAACCCCAAATCACATATCCATCCATCCATCCATCCATCCATCCATCCATCCATCCATCCATCCATCCATCCATCCATCCATCCATCCATCCACAGGTCTGCTGTGGCAATATGGCTGACAGAGTCCTCCCCTCCCCCGCCACTGGATTATTTTCCTGCTCTGTCTGTTTCTGTCCCTTCTGATCGGTTCCACCCCTGTACCCCTCCTTCCTCTCCTCTTCTGGTTAGCTGTCTTTGACCTTTGCCCCCTTGTGTGATCATGCTAACGTGGTGCACACTCCCATGCACCCTGACAAACAGTCTGACACACTCCCTGACACACGCATACACACCCACACACACACATGTGCGCACACAAATATCATCTGAGTGACTGAATGTTCTTGACAGCGTGGAGAAACACAGCTGGTTTAAAACACAGTGAGATGAGACTTTAATGTGTGTGACCAAGGACTCCTGCTGGCATCCGAACACTAACGACTAACAATGGAAACACACATGCAGACGCACACACACAAAGACCACAGCCATGTGTGAACAAAGCATCGATATACAGTATAACATGCCACTGGCGCACAAATACACAAGGAACTGTACTCTCTTTTACACACAAACACACACAAAGACACGTCATATGTTCTCACACAATGCAGTCACAACAACAACCATTGCTCACAAGTTCCCTACAAGGCACACATTCTATACATGTTCACACATAATACATGCATTCAAAGCATCTACACTCTTCTTGTGCTCCTATTCTTGTGCATGTATAGAGTTTGTGTTGTGTGTGTGTGTGTGTGTGTGTGTACGTGTGTGCATGTGTTGGTGTGCATGCAGCCTCCACAGTGAAACACTGCACCAGAGAGAGATTGGAATCAATACTTTCTGCTCCGTCATTTGTCACATCTTTACAAGGCTGAAACCATCTGAACACCAGTCTATTCTACTTTGGCGTCATTTATCAAATTGCCCCACCTTGCAAAAACACACACACACACTCACACACGCATACACGTACACACACACTTACAGGTACACAGCCACATACTCAAGCATAAACACATGCAGGATGCACACAATCTCTTCTTTTAACAATCATAGAAACTTTTTAAAGATATAAATAACTTCAGAGTTTTCCAATAAAAAGGCATGTTTATGTCAGTTTCTCAATCATTGTCATTGTGGGAAGCAAAGTAATGTGTAGTGATCATCTTCAAACCACTGTAAAAAAAAAAAAAAACAGTAACCTGGGCATAGTCATTATAATTCACAAAGATAACACTTTACAGCTTCAGAGGACGTATCTGTTTAAATAGATAATCTAACTTAACATCTTGCAAAAATGGAAAACAGAGTAGAAAAAGTACATGAAATCTGTATGTGATTAGAGAGTGTTCAAGAACACATTCACATTAGCTCTTATTTAAGCAATAACCCACACTTTTTGACCTTAACAGTGAGTATGTAATAAATATACACTTGTCTGCTGCTTGTCATAAACTGCTGTCTGCTGTGAGGTGGGATGAAGTGCAAGGTGACTCTTTCCAGTTAAAGACCAGTTTTATGACAGAAGGCTCTTGCTTTGAAATTAATTGAGAGGTGAGAGAAAACCCTTTGTGGCTTCTTCTGTAAACTGTTTCAAATGCCTCTTACTACACCTGTTAAGCTCTATATCCTTTCATGGCAAAGGTGGTTACATTTCTGGGGTAGATTAAAAAAAAGCTTGTTGTTTCTGGCCAGCGACTGCTGATTCTGCCTGAAATAACAACTGTTATTGGCAGATTTATAGAAGAAGCCAGTCAGAGGAATGAATCAGAGAGGTAGCCAATTCAGAATGCTTTGTTATTACGTCTAATAACAGAAAACATGGCACCCTTCTTTTTGAAATCACCCACAGCTGAACCAGAATTTAGAGGTGAATTGATTTAAGCTGTAGATTCTGGTTTCAGTTTCAGTCACCCAACACTCTTAAGCTTTTATGTGATGTTAGAGAATGTCAGAGAACTTCAGGCTTTCTGACAGGATATTTCTTGCCAAAATGCACCGCAGGAGTTGCAGTTAACATTGACCTCTGGGTTTTTATGTACACAGGTTTGTAAATTTGACTTTTAATCAAAGAATCTGTAATATTCTAATGCACTTCTTAACCTTTAGTAATGATTATTTATATGAGATTCTATGGAAAAAAAATAGGACTTTAACTTCCAAAACCAGTCACACAACTCTGTCTCTGTGTCTAGACTAATGATTTACTGTCCATTAGCAAAATATTGTCCTACAATTGGATTGCTTTGCCATTTGTACAGCTCAAGTCTTATCCCCTGTATCCCCTGTATGTTTCTGCTTTCAAGATGACGTTTAAGAAATATGTTGTGACTTTGTATGAAGTTGTACTTCTCTTTTCCAAGCCCATACTGTGTTTTTCCACAACAGCCTTGACTGAGTGCATGGTGAGTGGATAACAGGATCTTGGAAGAAATTGCTCCACTAACCAATTTTCCTGAACCCTGTGGTAACATTCCAAAAAGCCAGATATGACTTTATTCAATTCATCCACAAACGATAAAGCAATTTGGCCCTGACCACTTTCCACTGCCTTACACATGAGCGTCCACACACACACTTACACACACAAAACACACACTCACACACACACACTTACAACACACTGTAAGTGCAGTTAATCCAGACAGTTCTACAGTAAGCATCCTCTGGAGAAGGCTCTTATTCAGCTCAGTTTTCCTGGAAGGTTTGAGCAACATTAGACCTGAATGATACATCTAAAACATTGTATCCTTTTTTTTTTTACTTTCACAGTAGCTCAGCATTTCCCGGCATTAAAATTTTCCAATAAAGAGACATTTTATTTAAAAATGCATGATCTGGTACAGGCATATGATACAATGCATCAGTGCCTACTAGTCTAAATGTGTGTTTGCGTCTTTGTCATTATGTTGTCTGTCATTTAAAGACTGGCTGCTCATTTCTGTCATTGGGGCCTTTTGATCGTGAGACATTAGGCAGCATTTTACGGATGATCTGGTTAAAAGGGAGGGATGCTATGATGGTGGTAATAGAGAGTGCTGTCTGTCATGCTTTTCCAAAATCTCCCATAGATGTGAGGTCTGGAGCTCCACTAACCAACATGTGAAGGCTTTAGTGTAAGATCATACTAATCATGAATGATCAGTTTTCACTTAGCAAACCTTTCAGTGAGTCCTAATCCGATTGTTTTTTCTTTCATTGGCTTTAGAGTCTGTTCAGCACACAACACCCTCTATTGTTGAACCCTGCATAGATGCATGTGCATCTGTTATGTTTCTCCACTCACCTTGTCAGTATTCTCAGTAATTTATCCTCCATCTGTGTGGTAAAAACCTAAATCTTTATTGTTGTCAACCAGATGCTCACAAATACCTATTTTTGATGCAAACTTTTATTCATTTTATTTCTAATGCTGAAGAATAGTATCACAACAAACACCCTGTATGTCAAAACTTTATTTTCTATTGTTTTTTTCAATTAACCTAGGATAACATTTCTGCTTCGATGGTTATGAAATGTGTCTACTTCTCAGGCTTATAAAAACTCTGTAGAACCTTATTTGTTTGGATCAAAAATGCATTTCCATAAAGCCCTAAACATGCATGCTTTTCTTGGCCTATTAAATTTAGTCATTTTGTAGATTCATCATCTAATAATTTGATAATTTAGTTTTATGAAAAACCACAGTGGATTATTTACTCAAATTTTACTGCATTGCACTGTTTTACACACATATTATCTCAACAACTGTGAGGGAAAAAAAATTGACAGGACAAGATTCATTCTTGTGTCTGTGAAGCCAAGTCTGACCAGAAGCATGAAAAACAACCCAAACCAGACCCCAAAGACGCCAAAGTCCCACACAGCGCTTCACCTACATGCTTCACAGAGTGAGACATGATGACCGCGGTGCTTGAGAAAAAAAATGATCCCCTCCTGAAGGCGATATTCAGACCAGCCCTTTTGATCTGCCCTCAGGCCTGCTTGTGGGTATCTTCTAATGAGGAGGCGGCCATTGACCATATCCTCAGCCTATTGATTCTTATTGGTGACATGCGCTAATAGGATTCTGCAGTTCTGGAATTAAAGATCAATGAACAAAGGCTGGAGTAGGTTTGAGATAAAGGATGTAAAGTGAGGGGGCAGTCTAGTCTGATACTATGTACTCAATATACTGTATTTATGGCTAGTTAGGAAACCACTGTAATACCATAGAACTGACCTTGGACAATAATGAGTAAAAACAAACCTCAAAGAAAGGCCCATTTGTATGCTACAGCTTGTATATCGTCATACTAAAATTTCAGTGTTTACAGCCTCAAAATACGGTTAAAGCTGCTTTTTATTATAAATCTTGTCATTAGCAAGTAGGTCACAAAGGGGTCATTGGACGCTCTCCCTCTGTTTGAACCAATAATTATGATTCTGATAGAGACAACAAATTATTTACTTAGAAACTTAAAAAGTTGAAAGAAGATACTACCAACACCCCCATGATCACATTTGTCTATATAAGTGTTGTGTCTGTTTGGATCACTGCCACCTGACAGAGGAGGGATGTGGTCACTTCTAAACAAGTTATAGTGAAGGTGATGCTTCAGACCACTGGGACTGCAACCAAACATCTCACACCTCTTCTTTACCAGGCATGGAACAAGATGACAGGCTTTCTCCATTTACACCCATTGATTCTGTCACTGACATGTGTTTTAGTCGTGTTTGGCTAGAAGTCGAACTTTAAGACACATCAAACCATTCAATTCATGTTCTCAACCTCTGTGATCGAAAACTGTCCTTTTATGTCCTCGTCAGGGAGACAATTGGAGGACTGAGGACAAGATACCATCAAACATGGAACAGTGTTGCTGTTTTATCGTTTTTTTGAATTGTTTTTTTTTTTTTTGGTGACCATATGAATAGAACATATACGTGAATGGTAACAGAGAGGGTGATTACAAGTTAAACATGATTAAATATTTATATAAATTAGTTTGCAATCTCTACCATAAAACTGAGGCCTTTGTCCTGAAACTTATATTAATCAAAAGTAATAACACATCCAAAGGCAGATGTTGTGTTTCGTCACAAGTTAATTAACAGTATGTAATTTCTGACACTAGAGGGCTCTTAACCAAAACAAATAAAAAACAGAAATGATTCAATGATGTTGTGAAGTAGCATTAGATTTTGAAATTCGTTTATTATTTTTAAACATTAAGCATTCATTTCACTAATATTACCACTAAATACTGCTACTATTAATTTATAAATATAAGCAAGTTGATTTTCCTTTCCAAACACATTTGCTGGTTCGGGTGACCAATTAAAATACTTAACACGTATGATTCTATTATTTCTGCGCATTTGAACTAAGTCGCTTAGTTTGGCTCCAAGTGGCTCCAAGACTTCTATTTTTAGCACTCCCTCGGTTTGTTTTACCTCTTTTGGTCTACAAGACTCTGTGTGTGCTTTTTCTCCCATCATGCATATGTGCACATATTCATGTGTTATAAAAAGTGCTTTTTATATGATCATTTGCCTCTTTTTAAAAAAAATAACCTTTGTAAAGCCTTTACTCTTTAAAATGGAAAAATTGCCCAATCTAGCGGATTTGTGCCAAATAGCAATCCTGCAATTCTAGTTGGAAATCCCAGTAATTGAAACTAAATAGGCCTATAATGTGAAGGGTAGCAGCCTGAAGGTCATCAATCTTCATATTTTCTAAATTAATAATGGGCTGTTGTGTTAATTGACTCCAGAAGTGTAATTTATGCATACTTGGGCTAACTGTTGATATCTCTCCATGTCAACTGTGCTGTCTCCGAACGCATTTAATGCACCAACATTAATAGCTGCATTGTCCCAGCTTTAATGTCTGAAGGAGGCCTTGGCGGCGGGGGGGTGGGGTGGGTGGGGTAGTGGTGGTGTGCTCAGGCGTGACTCTGTAAAGTGGAATCATCTTTCGTTTGAAAGGACAGATAGTTAGAACTCCTCTTTGAGAGTGATCGTTAAGGATAACCACTAACACCACAGCCTGAGAAGAGACAATTACCCGCAATCACACGGGCCGCCAGTGGAGTGGCATTTTATGCAAGTGTTTGTGTGTGTTTCTGTGTGTGTGCGTGGAGGTTTGTTCGCTCCTTTGCTGGGCGTCTGGATGGCTAAGCCAGTCATCTGTCACCATTACAGGACAAAGGCAGCAGCGTCTCAGGGCCATTACTGAGATTGCTAGAGATGATTTGGAGTGTCCTCCTCAGCACCGAGAAAATCATTTCCTCACAAAGAGGCTGCCCCTCGGCTCTGCAGGCCCCTGGCAGCCTACCGGACAGACTACAGAGCCCCTCTTCTGCCTCAGCCGCCTCCAAGGGTGATGGACATGCACAGAGAGGAAGACTGAATGAGAAGACTGACAGAAAGGAAAGCTAAAGAGAGCAACAGATGCAGTGCAATGAGAGATTACCAAATGAGAATTAGTGCATCTCTTAATGGGATATAAGGAAAAAGACAATTTGGAAAAATGGCCATAGAGTAATTGCTGTCAGGTTGGAATGAGAGAAAAGTAAGTGTAGGATGAAGCTGAATTAAACAATCTCTAACACACTTTCTTGATTTGGTTCATGAGCTGAACTCTTTCCACTCTCATTTCTCACTCCTCTCTTTCCCTCATCTCATTCTTCCTCTTTCACTCAGTCTCTTTCTCTCACTCACTCACACACACACACGAACTCTCCTCTCCAGACACATAGCTTCATTTACAATCTAGCTGACCTTGGCTGGAATGTGGATGAGTGTTTAAAGATCAGTGTTGTGAAGTGAGTACAGTTTATGTGTGTGGGTGTGTGTGTGTATGTGTGTATGTGTGTGTGTGTGTGTGCCCATGGAGTACTGGTCAGTGGCTTGAGTGTTGCAGTCACCCACCTTCTACCCCCCTCACCCCACCAAACCCAAACCCACACACACACACACACACACGCACACACACATACACACCTCTGACACACAGAGATCATGATGAATTGTCCTCTCTGCAGGCCCAGATTGTTTTTAAGGTTTAATTCAGTTTCTTCCTGTGCTTCAATGAGCAGCTGTGTATTTGTGTGTGTGAGTGTGTGTGTGTGTGTGTATATGTGTCTGCGTGCGCTGATGAGTGTGTTTGCACCCCTGTGTAGGTGTGTCTCTGTATGTGTGTGTGAGAGAGAGGCAAAGGAGAAAGGCAGAAAAGAGGGAGGGAGTAAAAGAGGGAGCAAACAGGCGTTATGGATCTCAGGTCTAATGTACTCCAGCAGGTCAGAGAGAGGGGGCTCCAGTCGCCATGGAAATGACAAAACCTGATCAATACTCAAGGTTACGACCTCCAAGCTGGGACCCCTCCCCCAAATTCCCATCTCTTCCACCCATAATTTTTTCTTGTTCCACCACATCTATCTATCTATCTATCTATCTATCTATCTATCTATCTATCTATCTATCTATCTATCTATCTATCTATCCATCCA
>JAPZDY010000001.1:21270434-21285336 GCA_029783645.1 Ctenochaetus hawaiiensis | reverse complement strand
CTCTGATGTATCATGTAGGGTTTTTGTGTTTTACTTTAAGTTGAAGCAACTAGAAGGAAAAAAGGAGAAACAGCACCATTGATATTTGTCTAAATAAATGCACCATCACCTTGAATAAAATCACATTTTTCCTTGAGCTTAAACATTGTTGGAAACATTCAGGAAGTAAGTACACAAAGTGCAACAAAGTACATAAGATTGTTTTTAGACATTTTAATGCAGAAATGTTACATATTATTTCTTACAGTTAAGATCACGTAACTGCAAACAAGTGTATGATTTTCAATAATAAAAAAGAGATGTTTGTGTTACAGCTCGCCTCCTGGGTCAATAAGCTGTTCTGCATCATGTTGCAGTGAACAGCAGAGAGCGACGATGATGAGCAACACTAATCAAGACAGCAGCATGGCGTGCTCTTCAGCCATTACAACTCTGTGGATTTACAAACTGTTGCCATTTCTCATCAAACTGGGAGATGCTTTGCCTTACTGTTAAGCATTCTGAGCTGCATTTATTGCATGAGGATTTAAGTTTATCAATTTTATTTGTTTAACACTTAAGAATTACGATACTACACTAATATGTCCTCCAATATATCTGTGTATGTACAGTACACATGTACACACTGTACACACACTGTGTGTGTACACATGGCTTTGTGTCTGCCACTGTGTGTGTGTGTGTGTGCGTGAAACTAATGAAGCAGGCTGACTGGGAGTGGGGGTAAAGCTTTCCAGTGTCCAGACTCTCAGTCTCTTCCCAGGAGGCGAGTTGCCTGACAAACCCCTGGACCCAAAAGACCAAAGAGAGGAAGACCTGTCACACCATGATACCACACCACTGTAGGCTGTCTGTCAGGAGAAGGCGCCACGTTTGTCTACTGTTTGTTAAATGAAAGCTCATTTTGTTTGTGCTGTTTCTCTCATTCATAACACTGTAGACTGTAATGCCTTAATATTTGTCTCCTTCCTCTCTGCTTCCTTTTTGTCACTTGTTTTTGCCATTTCCCTCACCTACAAGAAGTGACTAAGTAGGTGTGTATGTGGTGTGTGTATGTGTGTGTACATCTCCCCAATGCAGCTTCAAGGCTAAGGCTGCCACGCTCCAGAGATCTGATGGACATCAGCCATCAAAGGCAGAAAGACGTGTGACAGATATGCAGCTAAAAATACACTCATCTCTCTCTCACACCACCCTTCTTTCTTCATCCCTCCTTTTCTTGTTAACTTCCTGATTATTATTATTTTTTGCTACAGAATCATCCAAAGGGGACTTTAATTTTTCAAAAAAAAAAATCCCAAACTCCCTTTGGTATTTCCAACACAATAAAATCTAATTAAATCTGACAAATCTGATTAAAGCAGGTGAGCAATATGGAACATACACAGAAAGGTTAAAAATGGTTTAGGATACACCCAAAAAAAGAATCATTCATATCTCTGCTAGTTTTGTTTTTCATTTTCATTACAGGAATTTGTGACACATAATAAATAAAAATAAATAAATTAATAAATAAATAAAAAGCAGCTTGAATTTTACTGCCCCCTGTGTGAACCAGCTACCTGTAGCTGTTGTTGTCACATAGCCTGAGGAAAACTGCTTTATGGAAAAGAAAAATCAATGGCAAATTCATGAAGGACATTCAATGGCATTCACATTCAGCACTCTAAAGGAAGGATTAAAACATTCAACAGTGGCTCTCCAGGCCTTAGGAGAGCACACACATAGGGGAGGAAATAAAAGGGCGCAACAGTTTGATTAAGTGTAGAATGAGGATGTGTCTGGACTGTGTTACCCCAAACTTTTATGAGAAACTTTTGAAACATATTTTTTAAGATCAGATGATACTACACACAGACAACACAGAGCTTCGAAAATCCACCATTTTTAAAGTGCTTCATGACGTGTTCATGGATGGTTGGTGAGGCCTCATCATCCTCTGCAGACACATACAAACTGGAATTACTTAATGCTTCATCTAACGAAATCAGTGGAAGAAATCAATGAAAAAAATCCTCAAGGAGATACAGAAATGATCACATTTGACGCAGTGAAAGGAGCCTAAAGAGAAAAACAGCCAAATGTAGGTGATTATCCTGCACTCCTTTAAGTACGCTGACCTGCTTCTTAATGATCAATACTTTCTGATCTTTTTTTTGCTGTAATGCAGGATGCACAACATCTTGTAACTCTTGGTTCAGGAAGTGCTCATCTCAGCATATGTTTCCTCATTAAAGAGCTGGAGACAGGAACTGAGTGTGTGGGGGGGGGGGGCTCAGAAACAGAAACAGCAGAAACAAACAGACAGCTTTTGGATTCACATTCAGGTTAAAGGAGTGGTAAAACCCGAGAATTCGAACCTGCTGCTCATACCTCAGAAAATTAACACACAGAAAACCAAAACTGTTATTTTTTTTTATTTCTGTAGCTATTACTTGTTTGTAAACATAGATACGTTATAGTTATAATTCAAAATATTATTAATTCAAGGGCAGAAAAATGCTTGCACAATGGTATCTACGTGTCTAAATAGAGATCACTTTCAGATTGAATTGAATATAGTCTACAAATATTTTAGGGTTTATTAAAATGAAAAAATATAGTTTTGAATCACTTTTATTCCGTAGTGTAAACTCTGAATAGCTGAACCTGATTGCTTTACAGCAGACTTAGAGACTAAAGAGTAAAGCAGCAGTGGCTTACTCCAGGTTATGCAGCGTGTCTGCACAGCAGGCCTGGCATATCCAGCACAAACTTGTACATCTGGCCAATTGCTCTGATTGCCTGGTTATGGAATGGAGAGCAATGCTACTGTAAGTGAATTGGGTGTCTTCAATCTTCCCCAATCACTTAGAGCGTGTGCATCAGCGCATGCTATCCATCATGTGGACCAGAACATGCCCCAGACAAATGGTGCATCAGCATTCTGCGGGGGCTTCTTAGCTGCGATCGCTGGTCACCGAGGCTCAAGTGCCACTAACCATGAGGACAGATGACCCTGAGATTGTACAAAAGTTGATATCAGACACCTAAACTGACCTCTGGCAGTGCTCTTAAGTCAAAGCCTTTTTATTTTGCTGAGTGTCAAAAAGACCCTGTGAAACTCTACCATCATCAGGCGAAAGGACAGATGGGGTCTTGTTGGGACAAGCCCACAAATTCAGGGGAGCATAGAAAGAGGAAATATAGAGAGATAGAGTTACAGTAATGGGGGAGTGTGCAACTAACCCTGTGTGTGTGTGTGTGTGTGTGTGTGTGTGTCATAACTGTGTCACAGTATCTACAGTGTGATGCAGGGACTTGCAGAGGTGTTGCTAGGACAGGGTCAGCCTGGTAACCTTGGTAACATGTCACTATAGGACAGTTGAGCTTATTACTAAATGCTTGACCCACACCTCGCCCCTTCCTCAGAGTGACGGAGCCATCTCCTGATGGCCTAACCTAATCCGCAGATGGAGGGACTGTTTAATGGATTACTACACCTCTTCCGCTGTCTGTCTCTCTCTCTCTCTCTCTCTCTTTTTCTGTCACAAACAAAGGCACGCACATGCTCACATACAAATAAAACCACACAAAAACACAACACCTGGGGTTCCTCTCAGAAAAATAATCAGTAACAGTATTGAGTGGTTGATCAGTGGTTGGATTGTTACTAACATTAAATGATACTTTGTGTCTGTCTTGAGAGATTTGGTTTGTTGCACCATATAAAGACATGGACATTGAGATTTTCAGAGAAATCTTTTGCTCCATCAAAACACAGTGGTCAGCTCTGATCTGTGTGGGCGTAGCAGCTGCTGGCCATTTCAGATCAATTCTTTTATTTATTTATATACAGTATATATATTTATTTTTTCAAAACTGAATCCAATAACTGGGAATTTTGCAACCTTACCCCTTCACCTTCAAACCATGTATAAACCCCCACCCCCAAGACAATGAAAAATTAAACTGACCAAAGGGCGAGAATGAGTCAAAAAGCCACGCAACTACAAATCTGTCTGCTCTTTCAGCACCATGGACAGCGCCATGGATTTATCAATACACAGCACAGTTAGGCTACTGATATTTCAGGGCCGTGATCAGGGCCATAGATTTGAACTTGGACAAAGCTCAGTCAGATAAAGGATCAATGAGTCAGTCAGACTAGACTAACATATTCAACTAAACAACCCCTCTGCACCTGCACTCTCTCTGCTACAGGGGGATGGAGAGTGTGGATAGCAGTTTAACAAGGGGGATGCACTTAAGTTTATTTGCTAACAAGCAGAATTGCATCCACCCTCAATTTGCCGACTGCCTCTTAGTCTCTGCTTCATTAAATGTGGGGGTATAATCAGGTAGAACTGCAGCAAAAATAAAGAGAAAAAAATAAGATAACTTTTCACAGTAGTGGGGAAAACCCGCTTCAGTATTTGTGTGTTTATGTCCAACTGAGTGTGTGTCATGACACATAGTAGTGACAGCGGTGAGAAAACCTATAGAGCCATAGCTCCCCCTGCGTATTGTCACTGTGCAGCAAAAATGAAGCTGGCACACGCAGCCTCACTCGGCCACCTGCCCAGCACTCTGTGTTGTGCTGTATTTGTTTTTCCATCAGCACTCTGTAACACATGACATCCAATCACAAATCACATTAAGATATGTAACATTCACCCGAACCGCCATATTTTAACATGTTTGGCCCAGCCGAGAAACAACTTCCTGCTTCTGAACTACTTAAGATGCTGAACACAAGCAGTTTATTACATATGCCACATTATATCAGAGGACTCCACAGACACAATGAAGCCCAGCCCAGTTAGATGGACGGCCCACATACAGTCAGAGAGAATATTCCCCTGAGCAAAGATATTGACAGGACAAACATCAAGGAGTCCCCCTCGTCTGTGCCTCTCTCTCCTCAGTATGTCAAAGCACACCCTCTTGACCTCAAGGCTCTAGATCCTCTCCTCACACCAGTGGTCACATCAAACATTCAGAGGCTACAGCTGCCAGGACATGAGACGACACACATCCAGACGCATACACACGCGCGCGCGCACACACACACACACACACACACACATCCATATAGGACATACATGTGCCCCAACATGTACATGGGGACTCAAACACAGTGTGGCGACTTGGATGACAGATAGCATAAATTGTATATTCTTTCAATGTATTTTAGTATCAAAAAGATGAATTATTATTCAAAATGTCACTTGCAGCCACCTGCTCAACTTGACACTGTCAAACTTTGAACATAGATTATTTAAATCAGATTATAACGAAGTCACATGTTACTCTGTTACACCTCGGCTTGTGTCTTTATGTGACACACTGCATGAGGCTCACAGTAATATAGGTCTCTGTTGCATTATAGTGCTGTATGACAATGTAATCCTATAGTGGAGTAACAGCACTCCCCCATCTTCATTAGCAGGAGTTTGAATTCCTGCAGCCTCTCTGAGCACGCTCGGCTGGGGGAACTGTATCCCACGCCACACCAGGGCAGACGGAGGTGGCGCCTCAGCAATTTCATTTTGTTTAAAAATACTCCCCAAATGTTGTTAGAGCTGCATTAAAGGATCCTGTGTTAAAACAGGCAGGAGGGGAGGATTGAATCAGCTCACCATGGGCTGGCACTCCTCACAGTTCCACTCTGCATTAAAGGCCTGTTGGGTTACACTCTCAGCGGGAGACGGTGCTACAGCAGCCCACGCTAAATGCATTAATTCCTCTGTGTTGTTAGATATACAGCACCTGTGGATACAACTCGCTCCGTTGTCTGTAATTACTGTCTGAACAACAAAGCAAAACATGCTGGCAGCCACTACCAGCTCAGTCAGGACTGAGGAGTCTCCCCTGACAACCTTGAGATTGTGGGAAGTGATAAAAATCAGACAGAATTAGACATGGTGTGAGTGCTCTGGTCACTGTAAGCCAAATGAACAAATGTATATTTCCTAAATGTCAGAGGATTAAACTGCAAAAGAGACAAAGCCCTATCTGCTCTCTGATCCCTCTGCTACACAGACACTTTGTCTCAGACTAAACTGCTAAATCAATCATTTACTTAATACTTGGCGTTGAGATAAATCACACCAGTAAAAGCTTTTATTTAAATATGACGACATGTTAGAAAAATGAAATAAAAAGGGAGACAAGTTAAGCCTTAGATACAGACCACACATTTAGATTATAACTGATGATGCTGTACATTGAATTTATAGATATTAAGTCTGCAACTAACATTCAGTATAAGTTAATCTACTTTTTCTTTTTTGTATCAGTTAATCATTTAGTCTATAAATGTAGAAATGTCCTCATATTGCTTGTTGTGTGTAACCAGAAATCTGCAAATATGACACTTAATACAATCAAATCCTTACATTTTACAAGCTGGTACTGACAAATATTTAATATTTTTGTTTAGAAAATGACTGGAGGTGGTGATATGCACACTAAAATCTGTCAGGGTTACATTTTTGTTGGTCATCAGTCATCATTTAATGGTTAACAGGTCCATCTTCTTATAAAATGCAGAAATGTTGAATCTTTCAGCAGAGCATAGGGTCCACCCTGGAAAAAAAAATTCATCTGTATGTGGTGAAGAAAACTATTGATTTCCCTGCAGTCTGAATGGTGGGAATGTGCTCAGAGAGCACAGCCGAGTGCAAGTGGGATTTTTGTCTGTCCTAGCCACCGTCTATTTGTCTCTCTGTCTTATGTTTGTTCAGCCTGTATCCTCTCCGGTCTGATTTGCATCGTCTGGTTGGACGCTTTTCACTTCTGTGTAGTCAACTGCATCTGAAACGTACTTTTGCATGAATAAAGACAGAGCACAGCAGCTATAGAGCCTGTAAGTTTCTGTATGTTGTTATTTTTGTGTTATTTTCATCCCCTGCACACTTGAAATATAATATTATTTTGTCGTTCACAGTAACACTTAAATGAAAAAGGGTGTTAAAGTCCTGCCCTTAGAATATTTGTGACATTCAGCTCTCAAAATGAGGTTACTCTATTGGGTTTAGGATCCTCTGTCACTGATTTAACTTTATAAACCTCATCAAAACAGAAATAAGACTTTCTACTCTGTCTTCTGTTTTCACCTAAACGACTTTACTGCATTGTCATCACAATCAAACAAAAAAAAAATACTTTTAAAGCTTTAATTATCCAGTTTAAAGAATTATTATGATCTTTTGGCACAAATATGATATTCATAAACATGTTTTCTTGAGTGCATAATCATCCTAATATAATCATTGTATTATTATTACTTTTGAATCAGCCTTTTGTGTCTACAGAAGATGTAAGTCCCTTTTCTTTGAGTCTGTTGCACTTTAAAAACCCATGAAAGTCCTGTGCAGACAAAGCAAACTCTTGCTCTGGATAGGGTGATTTTTTGTTTTGGTTGAAAATTTACAACTTCACTGCTTTATACCCCTAAATCTTACATACTGGACCTTTTATACTCAAACAACACATATCCAACAGCCAAATAAAACGTAATTATTTAGCCTGTAACCCCCTTTTAAAAGCAGACTGCTTTTACAAGGTCTCGGCACGATTTTCTTCTCATAATATCAGCCAGTGAATACACATTTATCTGTCACACACCAAAGTACAAAGACGCTGGAGTTTTTTGAAGGACTGTGTGCATCTGCCATGACTGGCAAAGAAGAATGAAAATACATTAGGGCCATTATTGAGAAAAGGTTTTTATCAATAAGGCAGACCTCCAACATCTAATAGAGACAAGACGCCAGCAATTGCCACTATTTTTTCATGTTCCTGCAATCAAGAAGCCCTTCAGGACTTATTTCAAAGGCTGCATCACTTTGAATGTCTGTGGATGCTGAGAAAAGGATTATGTCTTAACGAGAATATATAAGTGTGAATGGAAAGGAAACAAAGACAAGGGGTGACGGCGGTTCTGTTGGATCTGCATGGAAATTCACAACACACACATACACAAGTACAAGTACAAAGTCAGTGGTTTGCCTCTCCTTCCATGCAGGCTCACTGTCACGTCAAGCTAACAGATGGACATTGACCCTCCCCTTTTGGACTCCGATGGACTCCTGAAATCAAGATGGATCTTGGCTTCTTCACATTTGCACTCTGTGAAAATGCCCCGCGCATTCATCAAAATGACACACAAAGAATCCCCGTGTATATCCAGCATGGTCGAATGAAAATGACTGCAGAGAGCTCACTTCCACTTCCACTTCAGGCAGTTCAGACTTAGCCATGCATGCTCGTGCCTTATTATGAGCAGGATTGGGCAACTCATTGATTTGTGCTTTAATCAAGATAATACACACATAATGTGTACTCTGAGAATTAGCGCAGCAAAATAATATTTCAATACTCCAACTGAATGCTCCTGGTATATATTTACCTTCAGGGTAAATCGCTCAGCTTAATCAGATAAGGCCATTCATCACAACAGAGCTTTTGTTAAACCTATTACTCTTCTTTTTATGATTAAGAGGTTTTTAACTGATTTTTTTTCTTTCCCTCCTACAAGCCCCAGGTGGCCATGGAAGCTGCTACAAACACAGATATTGCTTCTCTGCATGTACCAAAGCATGGTGTGAGTGTGGCCGGCATTCAGCAGAACGCTGAGTGCATGCATTACAGCTGAGGCGAGCAAAATAGAACAAAACCTCGCTGGTTCCGAATGAGTCCTTTCATCAGGCGATAGGTGACCGGTGGGAAACCTTAAGAGCCCAAACTGTGTTTTAAGTGAGACTGCAACTGCTGGGGCCATTATCCTTTCACTCTTAAACCTTTCTCTCTCTGTCTGTATGTGTGTCTGTATATGTGTGCATACATGTGTGTCCATGCCTATGTGTGTGTGTGTGTGTGTGTCCTTCCCTTGCCTTGAAAGCCCTCGGAGCCTCAGGGAGCTGTGAAAAATCAATACTCTTCGGCAGCTCTGCCTCTTTATTCATTTAATAACTCACTACCATTGCATTACTGTTCCACTGATCTCCCATCACAGGGCCCAGATTGACACCTTTGTGCTCTTTTACCACACTAGAGTTTGATGTAATCAGTTAAACCTCCACCTCACGCCTGACACATGCATCAAATGGACCTTGAGTATGAACATGGGTGCATCAACAACATTGCAATATGAAAAAGAGGAGTCAAAGAGGAGTCAAAGTGTATACTGTAGCGTGAGGGAGGAATCTGCGTGTGTGCTAGATTGTCTGATGGCGGTCTGCGCTGCAGTCGAAGTGGGCGTCGAACAGCGATAACACACAAATAACAGTGGCAATGTGAGAAGGCGAGGCCAGGAATAGAGGGACCACCTACTGTGCATACTGAAAGACTCAAAGATCAGCTGTGTTTATGTGGAAGTAAAGAAATCAGAGCATTATCATTGTACAATAGACAAGGTGAGACATGATGACAGTTTTCACCAGGTGAGGTGTTTCATCTGTGCAGGAGTCATGGTGGGAATGCTAAAAACTCTGGTATGTGACACAGAATGTGTGTGTGTGTGTGTGTGTGTGTGTGTGTGTTTGCATATGTGAGCGTGTCTTTGTGTGTGCACATGTACAGTGATTGTCATGGTGGAGGTGGGGGTTGCCTCCCTGTGTGGGACTCAGAGCAGAGAGCAGGTGGGCTCGGGATGGAGCAGAGAATCTGTATTGATTGTTTTTGTGCCTCAGAGCTGTTTAGCCGTTGTCAAAGCTGCCTCCACCAGCTGAGAGGCAAATTGCAGCATTTACACCGGGAGGCGTTTTCTTTTCTTTTTTTAATCTATTTTTTTATTTTACAATGGGATGTAGCTGTAGATGTAGCTACAATCTACAGTGAGGGCTTTTGCCGCGGCTTTATTCGCAGTCTTAACAAAACTGCCAAAATTAAAGAGGAGCTACTCTGACAAGAAAGTCAAAGTGGGGCTAAAGCTGTCTTTTCTTGAACAGAATGAGGGTTGTTCACTGAAACACACAGAAGGCTACAACAATGTTAAATCACTTTTTCACTTCTTGAGTCCGGCACAAGTCATTGCCTTAATATTGTCTGTGGGTTTATTATTACTCACTGGTTTTACAACTGATATCAAATCTTGCTCATTAAGTACATCATATAGATTTTAGCTATTGCTTTCTTGAGTGCAGGACTTTACTTTGTTTTATTCACAATGGCTTTGTATAAATGTGAAAAGGCTTAAACTTCTCAAGAGTTTAAGAAGATCTTCTCCTTTTGAATTTGCATTTCGCGTTTACTCAAATCGTGTTCTCACACCAGAAGAGACTCCTTTAAAAAAGGGGTAGGAACATAGAAGTCTCAGTAGAGCTGCAAACGAAATGTTTCAGAACTATGTAGCACTTGCTTTTTTTAAAAAAAATGAAAAAAACACATTGGATCCCTTTGTGTGATATAGTTTCAAACAATAAAAAGAGATGTACTCTCATTGTACTAGTCTTGAGAAAGTTTTGGTTAAGACTTCATGCTTGAGAAGGCCATTAAGAGTATAAACATATATGACTAATCTACATTGGTTTCTAATATCTGTGTTTGCCACATCATTGCAGTGTGGATTTAGTATGCATCATTTCAAGATGTGAGCGCATTAAGAATCCCGAGTTCTGTCACACTTAAAATTTGAGTTTAATTCTTTCAAAAATCTTTCTTTAGTGAAAAGGTAAACTATTCTGATGAAGAGCTACCTTCAGTTTTTTTTAGAAATAAAAGAACAAAAATACAAACAAAAAAGCTGGAGAAATGTCAAATGTCAAGGTAAATGATCTGCATTAAAGGTGTAACATGAACCTAACTAAGAACACCGTACTCCAGTATATAATCGGAGAGTTGAAACGAATGCTTATTAAAGGCTTAGGTAACAGATATAACCTAGACAAGTGCCTAAGGTTTAAATTTTACACAGAAAGTAGACAAAAGGATTAAGTAAAGCAAGCAAACACCAAAAAAGAAAAAAGAAACAAAGAAAGCACACGGATGTGTACATTGACAACAGAAAAGTACGGCTCTATTATGCAGGTGTAGGACGCTATTGGCAGACGAAAGATAAAGCTGCAGAAAAACAGACAGAAAAGCGATACGTCCAATGTTTTACCACCATAAAGCACTGATTTAGCCCCACAGAATGTTACAATGCCCTGTTTTACCTGATAGGTTGAGTCATCGGTGCAGAGGGCTGTGTATGATTTTATGATGGTGCTTGAGCAGAATGCACACTACAGTGTGTTTGCTGATCCAATAACCAGCAGGGAAAGTTAATGACATGAAAGGAGCTGCTGTTTGTCAAACAGACTGAAACACATGACTGATTGATAATCCAGGGAACCTCAATGCCATGTCAGTCAATAATAGAACAGCATATATCAGGAGTACTAAAGTGGTGCATGAACACAGCCAAAGAACAGGCCTGTCTTCTAAAAATTATATTTATATACATCTAACCTGCGACAGCAAATGCATTTTCAGGGAAATACAATTCTGGTTAAATTCTATTTTCTATTGACATAACCATTAATTAATGTACGAGTAACATGGGAGGTGTTGGGGTTCAAAGGGGGTCTGGTGGTTTTGAACTCACGCCTGGTTAAAAACCAGTAAAAGTGCATTTAGAAATAGCTTTTTTCCGGGCCGCTGTTTAGCTCACTTGGTAGCGTGCGTGGCCCATATACCAGAGGCTCAGTCCTCTGCGCGGCGGTCGTGAGTTCGATTCCGGCTCCGACCCTTTGCCGCATGTCACTACCCCCTCTCTCTCTGTCTCCCCGTTTCAACTCTGTCTTGTCTAATAAAGGCCAAAAAGCCCGAAAAAAATATCTTTAAAAAAAAGAAATAGCTTTTTTCCAGTCAAACAATATCAACTGATGCTGTTGTGCAACCCAAAATGGCTCACAACAGATGTTTTCATAGTCTAACATGATGAAGAATAAGCACAGTAACCACATACACTGGGCAGTTTTTATGTGTGTTTCACATATTTTGCAGCAGGAAGTAGGGACTATGAAAAAAAAGATTCAAGTTCTACTTAAATGAATACTATTGAAAAGCTAAAAAGAATCTTATCATTGACTGACATAAATTTCAATGAAACATTTGCAGAATCAGTTATACTAACAGACAGGAAACTGGCAGTGTTTAAAGCTGTAAAAAACAAACAAAAAAGCTTTTTTTTAATCACATAAATAAAAAAATAGCTTCCCCTTCTGTTCGCAGTGAGAGTTACAGGTTGATCGCATATTTTTAGAGATTCAGCACCTTTCATAATGCTGATATTTAAAGTTTAAGCATTTTACTTCAAACTTCACAAGACACTTGACACTGATTTAAAACTTACATCATTTTTCACTGAGGAACAGATATTTTTGGTACTCTAATATGTTATGTGTGGCAAACGAGAGGTTCAGAGGGCAATGAATTATTAAAGTATTGCCTTTTTCAAAAGCCAAGTCATTTAGATGAACTATCGTTATAAATATAAATAAATCTGGCATTTAGATCTCATTCTCACACTTGGCATTTAAATATAAATATTTCTCCCTCATGGAAATTAAAAGAGAAACAAAGAGATGGGGACACAGAGAAAGAAGAGATGGAGAGAGAGAAGAGTTTGCGTCTGTGTTGTGTTGCTGCTTGGCTCGGCTCCATGCAGAGAAGCTGACATTAAATCATGCATTGTGCTTGTTCGCGTGTGTGTGTGTGTATAAGTGTGCGTGTGCCTATTGATTGGCTTACACAGCTTTATAGCGCTCTGTTGTAAATGTCATGTTTTTACAGGCTGCTGTTTGATATAAACCTGATTAAAGTATTTGCTTGCTAACACAGATTGCAAGCAGCAAATGGTTACAATCAGACGATTACTCAGCAATTAGGAACGGACTAAATGACTATATGGCTGTCCGATCGAGCAGAGTAAACAAAGTGCATCCATCCTCCCAGCCCTCATCCTCCTTTCACTGTCTTTCAAAGGCTTAAAGCCCATCCTTGTGTCTATTTTTTTATTATTATCCCTTCTTTTTATACATGTCATGTCTAAAACAGCATAATATCCCAGAATATATATATATATAAATATAACAAATTGGCAGAAATGCAAGTTAGATATTAAAATGTCTGATCCTGAGGAGGACCAGCATGCAGTTGACAGTCGTTAAAAGTAACTGAATGCATTTTAGTTAAGTGCTGTGCAGTAGTTAAATATTCAGGTTCTTTAATTCTTACTTCATAATTGTACTCCCACTACATGTAGGAAAATGTTGTAATTACTGCCATTAAATTTATCTGACAGCTTTAGTTACAATCTAAGACTTTACTCGTAAAACATACGACCAGCTTATAAAGTTTGATGCATTTTTATGGATATAAAATTTAGAAACGACTCTATTGATCCCAGGGGAGGAAATTCACATGTTTCAGCAGCCAGAAGAGAACCATTGCAGAACTGTCTTAATGCAATTGCTACACACTGAAAAGAAAAATAAATTAAAAGTAAAACTCTTGTAAAAGAGAAGAGTAGCTTATACTATACAAATGAAAATATTTGTATAAAGGAAACCAGAAGTTCAGCGCTAGCAGCCATGATGTGTATAAATTATACCTTGACTAGCTTTAACATTAAAGTGCTGCATCTATGTTGATTTATCAGTAATAATTAAAATTAATAGGATAACTGGCTTTTTGGCCTTTTTTTCCTTAATAATCAGCCACATGAAATAAGACTTTTAAACGTTTGCATTACACAGCAGAATGCCTACAATTTTTATTTTATTGCCTGCCTTGGTGTCACAGAAACAAATAACTGTATGAAGTAAATAAGATATGAATGGTTAATGATTAGTGATTGTATCTACAACCATAAAAACAAACTAAACAGTCAAATGTATCACCCACATTATGCTGCACAGGAGATCTGTTATACTGAAAAAAATACAGCTCATGTTTTTCATGTTGTAGTTATCCAGTCTTCTACAGTTGCTGATTTTTTCAACTTCCCCTTTTCAACTTTAGTTACCTGGAGGAGGGAAAATGTGACAAACTATCTGCTGCATACTGTTTCCTCTCCATTGAGAAATGCTATTCAGGTGCAAATTTGTGAACATTTATCAGTGTAATACAAAACCACCACATATCTTTTATATCTAAGATCTCTCTAATACAAGTTTTTCCTCTTCAACCCCCCCAATGGCTCTCTTTCTTTCTTCTACAGAAAGGATGAAATTAAGACTCCAGCTGACAAACCCTACGTTTGGTGTAATTGTCAGAATGTTCAGTACTCCTCATGGACATGTTTGAATGAATCTGTGTCCCCCCACAAATGTTCTGTGCACTGCATCCCTGAAGGTATTTATCCCCTATCTCGTGTGGCAGAGCTCCTTTGTGATGATCCAGCACTCATTGATTTGGTTTTACAGATGTGTAAATGTGTGAATATAACATGAGCAAAAGCACTGACCAAAAGCATCCCTGATTGTGGCTTCCAATGTACAAACCTTTAATTCCACTGGTGTCTGACTCTACTGTGGACTTACAGCTACACTCAGTGGCTAAAGTGCACAATTACAACAAGAGAGAGAAAGTGAGAGATGAATTATCTGCCCTGATTGTGTGCTCTTTTTTTCTTTTTTATATGGTGCTACAATAAAAGATTGCAAGCTATTATGAGCATCTTACTCCTTTATAAAGCTATGTAGATATCTGTGATTTGGTGTAAAGATCATGTATGTATGAGTATGCAAAAGTTAGTTTTGTTAGTTGGCCCTGTCCCGGTAAATAGAAGCACTGATTCACTGAATTTAGTCCAATTGATGCAATCAAGTGAACATAGTAATTAAAATACACACAAATCCCCCTTTACAGCTATATTAAAATTTTCATCATGCTCCTATAACTTTCTAGGTTGTAGACCTATTATGTGAGT
>JAPZDY010000001.1:21235958-21255036 GCA_029783645.1 Ctenochaetus hawaiiensis | reverse complement strand
GTTTAAAGTGCCCGACAATCCTGCGACATTTGGCCAGAACACTTTCAAATCCACTGTCGTTAAGGGAAACTATGATCGTTCTTTGCAGACAGTGGGCCGTGCAAGGCAGGTGTTCAAATAGAAGTAGCCTCGCGGCTGCAACCATGTTACGAGCACTGTCAGTGCCAAGTGTGGCTAACTTTTCCTTGATTTCCCATTGCAACATCCAGAAAATGGTGCCTCAGCATAGAGTCGCTCCTCTGTTTTACTCAGTTAGTGCAAACGACTGCAGAGTCCACTCTTTATCAATGAAATGCGCTGTGACGCCCAAGTAGTTATCGTTGTTCACAGAAGTCCAGTGGTCCCCTGTGAGAGCGATGTCCTTTGCTTGCTCGAGCATGTTCCTCCGCCGTGCCCTATCATCCTCATACAAAGTGTGTATTCTTGACATGATGGTTCCTCTCGAGGGTAGATTATATCTCCCAATGCATCGCGAATGACTTCTCTCAGTCCATCATCCTCTACTGTGTTAATCGGGCGGCAGTTTTTAGTAAGTAACCAAGGAACTGGTTAACTTTTCACTTACAGGTTTCGTTATTCGCCCACGAGTGCCACACTCTTGTAGTGTAGACTGACGAGGCCCCGTGGAGGTAATTTCAGCAGGGTGTTTTGCTTTGAGGTGATACACCAAAGACGAATTACTTCTGTGGTACTTAAATGTGGCTTTGCAAACTGTGCAAATTACTTTGGTTTTGTCCAACAAGCCGTCGGGCAACTTTTTAAAATGAAACTTTCCGCCTAAAAGTCCGTCGCCATCCACTTTTGCGCCATATACTGTGACCAAACACGTGAACAAAGGTTATGGGTCAGGCGCCACCGGAAGTAAACAAAACAACGTTAATTGCGTTATTTTTTTTAACGCCTTAAATGTTTTACATTAATCTACAAAATTAACGCATTAACTTTGACAGCTCTAGTTTACTGTGTTCAACTCATATAAACAACAAATACATGAGCTGCAGTTTACTGTACAGATATCATGCACATCATGTATGTGCTTGTATATCTATACTGGTCAGCCAACATACAATTATAATGACTAAATACTGATGTGGTACATTTCAGAGTATTTCAGAATTGATATCTGCATGTGAAACAGCTTGCATTATTTAAAGTAGAAAAAAAGAAAGAAGAAAATCCAAATGAGGACAGAGATGGGCGAAAATATCAAAATGAAGTGCAGCAATATTAATACATGAGTATGCTCTTCTTAATCAGTACCATATTCAAGGTATTTGTTCATTGGAATGTGGTTTGTTAATGTTATAACTTAAAAAATGCAAATATTCTATGATTTCTTATGCTGGACCTGTGCACCGTAAATTCATAACTCCTCCACAGGCTACAAAGGCAATTGAGTGTGCATCTGTCTGCTCTGCTTACCCTTACAATACCTTTTGTAGACTTAGATATTGTTTGGATGCCATACTTTCAATACAAATATCCTTCATTTTTTAATACATACTTTGCTTACCTTGTGCACCATAAAATATGCTCTCCTTAACAAGGATTAATTTATACATTCTGTTTGTTTTAATGTAACACTCCATTAGACTCCTGAAAATGGGTGTGACTGGCCATCAATAGGTATACGATTGGCTTTTGCAATTGACCCCTCTCTGTTATGACTAATTATTCTTGATGGATGCATTTCCATTATGTCAAGTCTTGTCTTCTTCCAGTATTTACATAATCACCTCTCTGATTAGCATCTGCATTATGCATTTATGAACCGAGAAATAAAAGAAAAACATAATGCATGTGTAAAGCCATTCACTGACTGTGTTTTAGGTCGAAATAATAATGTATAGTAAAATGTGTGGTATTATCATCTGTGCTATCTTGTTTTTGTTGTTATAGGACTGAGTGCACTGTCTCTGTGAGATGCAGGTGTTATTTGTATGTGTGAGAGGCAGAGAGAGTTAGGGAAAGAGAAAGTTGAGTACCATTGCTGCAGAGGGTATACAGTTAGGACCTGAGTGATAAACACCTCTTCCATTTTATTACATTGGAGTCAAGCCTTGGATCCTGCTTGCGTACAGCAGAGGCGCAGATTGATTCCTCTTTGATGCTCTGCAACTTGGCAAACTTCCTTTTAGTGATAAGAATATTAATTATGTCCTTCGTTCGCTTTTAATGTGAAGTTCCTCCAACTGAAGATGACTTCTGAGGTGTATGTGATGTTGTCAAGACAGAGGGGTAGCTTTCATTCACAATACTATTATTCCTCATGTGCAGGAGTCTAATCACACTTGGGAAGAAAATCACCTCTAACACAGAATTCAAATTGTTGTCATTATGTTGCACACATTAGTTTCATAGTAGCTTGCCACTGAACTCTATCTTTAAATAAAAAGGCCCTGGAAGAAGCTAGAGGAGATGATGTCATTTACCATCTGTCATTTGATCTGATGAACTCCTTAATCAGGCCAACTTGTCAGGGACTAAAAGACTTTCATCTCAGGTTATCTGCACAATAATCCAAGGTAAACACTGATTTGGCCAAAGGCTAATTCTAACTTCTAGATGGATTATTCCAAGTGACAGGCGGACTTGCCTGAATAAATTAATTGTATAATTAATTAGCATCATGGCATGACAGTACTGTTCCTTGGCATAGTTGTCAAAGTTGTTGCAGTCAACTTTGTGCAACCTTCCCACAAACATAAGTTTTATTTTAGATTTCATACGTGTGTGTGTGTGTGTGGGTGTGTGTGTGTGACAGACAGACAGAAAATATGGATACGGATAAATATAAAAGCAATGCTAATTCATATTCATCGAGTTCTATAGAATGCTTATTCTGTTTGAGAGAAAGGATAAACTAATTTTTAAAAGTAACGCTAAAAAAAATGTGCACGCACCTGCATCAGTGCCAGCCTGTCAGAGAAGCCTCTCAGTTGGTGTTCCAGGGAGGCCTAAAGTTCTGAGGCATGACCAGGTGTCGTTGTGCCGGGAGGCTGTCTGCACACAGTGCAGCATTTTAACAAGCCTTACCACACACGAACAGTGACACACACACAATACACAGATATAAGCATAACTGCACATATTTACAATCTCACACACACCTGCATTTGTCATTTGGGCCTAAACCTAAAATAGAAGAAGCAAACACTGTATTTACATGCATATATAGGCATATGTATGAAAATTGACTCACACTTTACCTTTAACATATATTGTCCCACTTATGTTCACATGATCACACATCCATTTGATGGTGAATCCACACTTAGTAACACTCACACACACAAAAGTCAAGGGATTACGACAGAAATCCTCCCGCTCCCTTCCCCCAACCCCCGCAACGTTGTGATAACGTAGTCAGAGGTTTTTCTTAGCTCTGCCTCTGATTGATGGAGGAGTGAACGAGAATAACATTAAGCTGTTGGTATCTGCTGCCAGAAAGCTCCTCTGGGACATTTGGCTCACACAGATACAGGAAGATGGGGCATACATGCAGGTACACTTACATGCATACACATAAAGACACTTGCGTAGACACGATGTCTCAGAGGCACCCACGTAGAGTATATAAGTATGGAACCACACAAACACACTGGGATGAGACCGGGACTTCAGAGAAATAAGCCTTTACATATTCACTATATTACTGTCTTTGTGTGTGTACAGAATATATATGTTTGATGTGAGAGGCACATTCGTGTTATGTCTAAGAGTGTTTTCATCAAGGAGAAGCAGCATGACTTTATTAGAGCCAGAGGCAGCTAGCCACAGATTACAGTAAAGCCTGTGTTGGTGTGTGTATTTCAAGCTTTCACGTATGCACATGTGCACGTGTACTCTACAGTTGGCTGTGCTGCTGTGTGTGTGTGTGTTACATGTGTTTGTGCATGTCAGTACAAATCCCCAGTTTGTAGGCTGGAATTACTTAACATCTCCTGTTCGTAGAGGGATGGTTGGCTTAAAGGCCATAGATTATTTCTCCTTTAGATCCTCGTGTGAGTGTTTGATATGTAGATGGTGGTGTGCTGCACATGTACTGTACCGTGCTCATTGTTAGGTAATTGTATCGATTATCATGCACCTAGCAAATATGACCCCTTTTAGAAGCTTTGCTCACTTTGTTTTTAGCTTTTAGCTGGGATAGAATATAGAGAACACACATTTAGATTGGGTAGGTGTTGCTCCCGCTGAAAAAATGTCAATTGCTTGCCTTGTACAGTACCAGTTGTTATTTAAGGTATACAACCTGCACTTTTGCTTTAAATATAAACTTGCCAAGTATTGTACACTCGCACAAATTCTGTCCTTGAGGATATAGATTAAAAGGGTATTCTGATGATTATTGGACTTCCAAAAAGCTGGAGAGGCTGGCATAAATCAGATTACAAAAGGAAACTGATGTTGCAGTTCTTTATGTAGGTCAAGCTCTCAGAATGTTGGTTCCTGCTCTTTCCACAATGTATAATATTGTTGCTTGTTGGACTTTCTGGTGAACAGCTACTTGATTTAAACTATATTAAATCTAAAACCTATAGTACAAATTGTAGAGACTACGAGCCCAAAGGGATACATCCCATATGTCACATAAATCTGCAGTAACTGTTTTATTTAGGCAGCATTCATTGTGAGCACAATATTCAAATATACATGTCAGCATACAGCCGTTTGTTGTTACCTAATGAGAATTCAATATTCCCTCTTTGTTAGCTGAGTTTTTGTCCTCTGCGGAGAAAATTATCTCTTTAGCCACAAATGCCCCACTACTATCACAGTATAGTATAATTACAATTTAGATTATAGCAATTTTGAGTAACTTGTTGACAAAGCATCCTGTACAGCTGTACAAGACATTATACAGCTGTTTTAACAGACTTAGTATTATTCCTAAAAACTACTAAACCAATCTTTAAGAATTAAAAAAAAGAGTGTGTCTTTAAATAAATTAAAAAATGTTTATACAGAATATTAGATTTAGTTCTATTTCATGATGTATAAAAAAAAAACGGATGGAAAACATCTGGTACCTAGTGTCTTTACACACATAATAACCATAATACATTTAGTGCTCTTTGGATTCATGAAAGCTGTTACGTAATTGTGGCATTACGGGGAATTTACAAGCTTATATCTGTTTTGCCATGACTGCTATAAGCATTTCACTCAACATCAGCATGTTACAAGACATGACGGATTGAGTTGAAGTTTGTTAACTTAATATATTGCTATGGCAGCAAGATTTCTGGCTAGAGGGATATGGTGAGGTGAAAGTTAACTAAGGCCTTATAAAGACGCACACATGTATTTTTTAAAAATGTTTTTTCTACAAAAATTTTCAACAAATTATAAGGAATATCTCTCTTACTCTCTCTTGTATCTTCTCTTTCTCGTACTTTTTACAGTAAGGTCAGAGTGGGTGGAAAATTCATTTCGGTATGATGGCCCTATTTCCATTGCCTACTTGTTTCAGGTATAATTTGAAGATTTATTTAGATTTGAGGGGATGTGCAAAAAGAGAAAAATATTTCCCCCTTGCTTTTCCCTTAACTGTAGTCAGTAAGGGGTGTGCAAAGTATAATTTATGTTTCCAAACGTTCCCCAACCTGTCAGATGGCCCTCTCACTTCTAAGCCTCGGTTCTAGTTTCCAAATCCCACATGCTATAGATTTAAAGCAAAGTAATGATTTCTGACATTGCCACCTGTTTCAGGCTTAAGAGAATCCTCTCCTTTGAATGAACCTGGAGCTTTAAATCCTTCACACAGCAGACAACCTCTCTGAGTCTGAGGTGATTGGAAAGACAGATTGATATAGCCTTTGTGTCTCTGTTTTAAGATATTATTGATACTTTAAAAGGAATGGATAGTTTCTTTCCAATTGATCTAGTGAGGCAGATGATATGGGAATGGTGTGTGTATATGCATAAGTGTTTGTTTCACCTATTATCTTGAACCTATTACCCAATTATTGCACCACAAGTCTGCCCTGAACAGTATGTAGTAAAAGCACTTTTGTATCTTATTATAAATTTATTAAGATTAAATTTGGATTCTGATACAACAGCAACCACTCACTTTCTCTTCTAATAAACCATAATCTTAGATTTGTTTTTATCAGAGTCACTGAGTCATTTTAACAAATGACTGCTAGTTACTGCTTTACATAATTGTAAAGCAATGCTACTACTCTCACTTAAATGGTAGTTCGAATGCTCACATCCGATTTACATGTTAACACCTAAGGCTGCTGACATCAGTGAATCATTATGTTTACTGTTTGCGTTGACACTTTTGGGAATTCAGTGATGCCAGTGAGGTGTCATATCCAGCAAAAACTCCTACATTTCACTCTTACATTGACCTCCAGGAGACTGTCATAGATGCCTTTTTTCAAGCCTGGTATTTAACATCAGTAAAGCCAGTAATTTTATAAACACAGCACTAGAGTACTAAAGGAGTCAGCTGCTGAAGCCGTAGCTCATGCTAGTGAAAATAACAGATCTAGTGCTGCATCAAACATTAAATTAAACTGACTTTTGATTTTAGTTGTAGAGGGTTAGTCTCAGAGATTAAGCATACCCAGACTTGTCACTGAAAATTATATCTGTTATAGTTGAAGCACAAGAAGCGAGGGGAGGGGGGCTTTAACAATAATAGCTCTATCAATAGAATTCCTCCCCAAAGTCATGCTGAAAGTCAGATACTGGGCCAAGGGTCAAACATCGATTTCCAGGCCAACACAACACTTGGCCGACTCACAGGGGGGATGATGGATGTCAATATCGGGGTTTTGTGTCTTTTTAAATAAATCAGTGGGCTATATTTACCACAGCTTTTTTTTCCCCAAAAGGCATAAAAGTATCTGTGGTTACAAAGTAATATCCCATAGATGTAAGAATGTGGCATAAACAGGGAGATAAATGATGTGTTGGTGACAGCAGTTGGTTTTTACAGTTTACTTTTTGTTTGTAGTTAATTATCATATAACAAAAAAACTGAGCGTGAGCAAAGGTCAAATGCCATTTTGCTGAACTGGCACAGTATTTGTTACTCTAACCCTAACCTTGACCTCAACAGTGGTATGGAGTCTCAGTGGTCAGCTTCATACCAATCAGGTCCCACAGTTATGTTTGTACATAAAGACCTTCATACCACACAGTATTGATCATTTTCTTTCATCTTCTTATTTGACACAAGTTTCCCTGTGATGCTCTTTTAGTTGTTATTCTGTATTTTTCTATTTCTGTTCATTTTCTTCTCTATAGTTTACATTTTCAGTTCTGTATTTTTTTTCTCGACTGGTGTCAGCATAAAACAAAGCAACAGCTGAAAAATTTTTAGTCCATGACTTCCTTGTTTGCCAGTGAGCTAAATCTTTGGAATTTCCATCCTTTTCATATCACCTGAGTGCTCCCTCCATCTACGCACCTGTTCCCACTTTCCTCATCGTCTCTCGAGTTGCCAGGCCTTCCCAGCCTACCTCCTCACCTGTATCTCATTTCCTTATTAGCTGTGCACATACTTACCCAGGCTTTTCCCACACACTCTGTCAGTTTGTTGTAGTTTCTGTGTTTGTGTTTTTTATTTGCTCTTGTGTTCACACTTCATCTAAACCCAAACATACCTGTCTGACATTGTACCTGCCTGCCTGTACCTGACTGTTAGCTGTTTTTCTCATTGAATCATTGCATTGTCTTTACCGTCTGCATTTGGGCACTTGCTTGTTGCCATTCTCCCATATTCCACACTGTTCATCTCCTTGTTGCTCTCATGCATTAGTTCCATGTTGTTGACTGTGTCATTACTGTAGCTGCTTTGGTGTAAATCGTTTCATTGTTCAAGATTATGCTATTAGTTATCCTGTTTTGTTAAATGAAAATAAAAGAGCAGAATATAAGGTACCATTTAGTATGACATCAATATAAAAACAAACTAATCTCAGCGCTCACAGCAGGGTGACTGCTGGCATCCCTACCAACCTATTAAGATTAAGTGCTATAAATAAATTGACATCTTAGAGTTGTGGATAAATGATGCTACAAAAAAGGCAATAAAATAGTACTACATTTCTTTTAATATATATTGAAAAATAATATTTCATCAGAGTGGTGTAATATATCATTGCTATGCATTTGATTAGTGCTAATGTCACCAATTCCTGGCTTGAGGTCAGCGGTGCCTCTTAATATATTAGGGTAAGTCTTAGTGTTGATGTGTGTATGTCTGTGCTTTGAAAATTATGCCTATTCATCACTGCTCACATGCTTGCTGTCCCCGCATTGTGACACTGTGGTTCCCAGATGTGTAGACTGTGTTGGGTGTGAGTGTAATTGCACTGGAGCTCGTGTCTCTGGCCTACACCCCGGGTGATGCTGTCGAGGATAGGATGTCACAAGACATCACATCACTTCTAATCTTCTTAAATCTCCTTCCATCCAGTTGACGAAGTGTAGGCGGCAATAATAAAGAAAGAAAATGCCACCTCTAACCAGGAACACGCTTGAGGCACAGTGATGTCTCACGATGGAGAGTTGACCCCAAAAGAGTTAGCCTCTCACCTCCCACACGCTTACACTAATTCAGAACTGACTCGTATTTTCAGTCATGAGTTGCATCATATTCAGGTCATTCACTTTGGTTTTTGACAAGGTAGCCTTCAAAGCAGGTAAGTGTGACAAAGATAAGCATTATGTGTGTTAACAAAATAATTTCCCTGGTCACTTTGAGACCACAGGCTTGGGCAAAGTTATTGACAACTATCTGCCCAGCACAAAGTAGGAGCGATTTAAACTAAATGAGGGCCTGGTGAACAGAGTCAAACATCAAGCAAGCTGGATAGTAGTGATTTTGTTAAAGTCTGCAAGCACTCCCCGTCAAGAAACAATCCCAGACATAAAGGAACAGTGCCAGCTTAGCTGTTTCTCCTGTTTCTAGTCCTCGCAATTAGTTAAGCTAAGTGGCTGCTGGCTATAGCCATATATTTAACAGACATTTAAAAGTGAGATCATCTTGTTTAACCCCAAGTAAAATCCCCAAAATATCTAACTGTTACTTTAAGGGCAGGTAAAGTTTTTAACATATATTTAAAGACTTTTTTGCTTCTTAGGGCAACAGTAACAAAACAAAACAATGAGGTATTTTCATTTTTTAAGATGAGGAGAAACATTAGCCTTTATTTGTACTTGCGTCTCTGGCAAACTGATAAATTGAATACTTATTCTCCATTTCAGGTATGTTTAGGTCTCCACCAACTCAAAAAACAATTAGCTCAAAAACCCCTGAAAGCTGGGTGATGTCCACCAACTATTGACTCATCTCTGATGTCAAGTAGATAGCGTATAGTCAACCTTTTTTACTAAAATACCTCATGATGGAGTTGAGAATGAACCAAAACAAAGCTTCAGGCCACAAAACCAAAGCAATGAGCTGAAAAACATGAAATCAAACTGAAAAGCCAACTCTTTCTCTCCCACTCACAAGAATATACACCATCAGTCTATGCAGCAAACCCATGTGTGAATAGTTCCTACTCTCCATTCACACTTTGAATCAAGACATTGCATAACATAGTAAAACCAAGCTAGTAAGGATAGTTACAGTTTATGTTGCAATACAGCCAGTGATACAGATGTTGAGGTAAGCACTCTGTGCGTGCGTATACAGTATCTTTTAGTCATAGTCAATATTGACTAGTGGTGCAATTAGATAATGTTAATGGTAATGTAAAGTATTTAACTCAATGCTGAATGTTTGTTCCCTCAGTCCAGGTGGATATTGAAGAAAAAAACACTTAGACATACACACTTAATTATATAACAGATGTTGTTTTGAGCAATCCAAATAATGAGGAAAGTTGTTTTCTTGCTGGTGTATAATCTTTATTTAAGCCTGACACAAAACTTTCACACTTTTTCCAATTAAAATGACACATTTAGCATTTCAAAGGCTATAATAGCTCAGAGATTGACATGTTTGTCAGCCTACACACCTGTTAGTCCACAGCAGACTAACAAGTCACATGTAGTAAGTTTTGCAGTCTGAATTTGATGAGCTGATTCCATTTAAATTATGATGATCCTATACTGCTTTTTTTTCCTCTCACAACCCAGTCTAATTTTAACTTATATGTCAGCAAAAGGAAACCAGTGTACATATATCAGGTGCAACATGTACATCAACATTCAACAAGTCTGACTGCAGCTGAAACAACAAACAAACAAGTGCACAAGTTAAGACGTTTTATATGATTACTCCTGAGTTGTTCAGTCACATTACTAAATATAACAAGACAGTGTTTGGTTTAAAATAAAATACTGTAAAATTTATGAAACAGTCCTTGTCTGTGTCTTATGTGTCACCATGACTACCTGTTAGCAAATTAAAACCAGTATCATATCAACTATGGCTTTATAAGGGTGTTAAAGTCAACATGACTCCCCAAATTGTTAAATGTCATGCACAACTACAAATAGATATGCATGTGAAACTAAACAACCTTCTGTGGACCTACTTAAAAACTAAGCTTAAATGGGGTTTTAATGACCAGGTCCATGTATTTTAGCTTCTTTTACCAAAAAAACAAAACAAAAGAGAGCTCTTAAATTCAACCTCATGTCTTTTACTTGGCTGTTTTTCTTAAGGTTACCTCTGCTATACTACTGCCATGCTAGATATTTGCAACTGTGTGTGTGGCGACCTGTTCCTATTTTTCCACTAAGGCTCCCACACACTGCCACAAGGGAGTGACCAAAACAATGATGACACGATGCCATGCAGCTCTGACAAACAGAAACAGGCATACCTGCGCTGTCACGACGTTTCACCTGAAAACACACTGCCAGCTCAGTGGCTTTGCTGCATCTGATTCTAGCTGGCATGGGGCAAGGGCTTGGTACAACCTGAACAGGTAATCAGTCAGACAGATTATGTAGACGAGGAGGAGAAGGGAAAGCAAGCCAGGTCATCAGTCAATCACAGGCTGGCACACACAGACAGACGTAGACTAACGTTGATGCTATGGGTAATTTAGAGATGCCAGTCAGAGTAACCTGCATGCTTGGGGGGAGTCGGATCATCTGGAGGAAACCCACACATATTCAGACTGATGATATGCTGCAGTAAAAGACTTCAGCCAGCCTGCAGCCATCAGACCCAAAACTGTCTTGCTCTGAGGCGACATTGCCAACCAATTCCCTCATTGTAACCTGAAAAGCTGAAAGCATAAATGACTCGCTATATATTGCTAATGCAGGCTAACCATCTCTCCTGAAACAATTTCAACCAAAGTCTGTGTAAAAAGTTGTATCCTTAGTGTTTTAAGAGTGGTAAATTGTTAAAAAAAAAAGTTAATGTTAGTTAACAGACATAGCAGCATTTCAAGAACATTTCTCCTGAAAATAGTTCAATTGTAAGTAAATATTACATTCACAAATCAAATTATGAAGTTGTTATAAATATTGTAATGGATCCAACACTTGTGAGTAAAATGATCACAATGCCTGATCATTCAATAGACAGGTAAAACTTGCTTTTTGTGTATGCATATTATTTTGTAAACAAAGCAGAGGAGAACTGCACATTTCATATGCATGTATGGATTGACATACACTGTTACTTCTCAAAATATCAACTAATTGTTTCAAAAATGACACAAATCTCAAATTTTGAAATGCAGAGTGCTTTGACACTCATTTTATTATGTCAAAATAAGAACTTATCCTGTTTACAACTAATTTTAAGGCACTTAAAACCCTCTTAGACATATAATCGTGCCAATATTTTTAATATCTCTTAATTTTTAATTTTAGGCTATTAATAGCTCTGCAGTCTCTTTTTACTTAAACCTGTCTTATTATCCTCTAAAATAAAAATAATGATACCTATATATTAAAAAAATGGATGACTACTTGACAGTTGCACTTGGGCACAGTCTGACATTCAGTCTTGGCTGAATAGTCCATGTTGATGTCTGCACAGGGGATTTGGGAGCTACTGTCAGTCCATTGATGTCAAAGTTACTGCAAACTGATAGTTTAAAGTGCAGAGCAAAGCACCACAGCAATCAGCACAGACACAAAAATAATCTGGTGTTATTACTCTTCTGACAGGAGCTAATTATTACAGTGATAATGAGGTTGCTAGAGTAAACATGAGGAACATTAGATGGTGATAAGTGAATAACTGAAAGGTATCAAAAGGGTAGTATTATTTTGGTGGTGTAAATAAGAGAATGGATTCCCCTAATACAGTCACTGAAATGTTCAAATCGTCTAAACAAATCTTTTAAATTGGAGCCAAAAAAAACCTGAAGCTGCTGATGACAATGACATTGTGACGGTGATGATAGCAGTGATGACAGCCATGATAATGACTTGCCATAAGCTGTTCAGATCCTATTTTTGAGCTGATCCACACTGATTGGATATCCAGCCTGACCTTATCTGACCCCTTAACAGGAAATGGATTTTCCATAATGAAATTCCACTGAACTAAACCCCGGCAATGCGGCTCATCGAAAGGCGTGCACTCATAGGGAGTCTCTTCTTCTTCCAGCTCTGTTAATCTGATCCACCCAGTCATGTTTTGGAAACTATTTTCTGTGGAGATGCTTCAACTGTTTCACTGTTTCCTTGGAAACAGCACTACCTGCCTGCACTGTCAGGACTGGTTGCAGCTGACGTTCATGAACTGACTTGCAATTGACGCATGGTAAAGTCTCTAGAAACATGACCCCTGAACCACTGGCATTGTAGAACATGTAATGTCAGATGAGTTTAAAGAACCAATCTGTCTTTTTTTAAATTCATTTCATCAGTGTCATGAGGTGTAAAGATTCTTCTTTATCAGGGATGTCACCTAAAACTGGTTTGACCTGCTATGTTTTGTAGAAAATGTTGATAATGCTCGCCATCTTATTAATAGCCATCATGTTGGTGTATAGTTTTAGCTGTTTGTTAAAGGACAGAGCTGCTTACTGTGAACTGTGCAGCAAACAGTTTTAGGGGAAGGGTAAGGGGAAGGTTAAGGTTGTGTGCAAGAGAGACATTAAAAAAAGAGAGATTGAGTTCAAAAGAAACTTATGTTTAATGTTTGCTGAAAAAGTCACATGATATGTTGAGTTGTACATTGTTGCACACCCTCCTGCTTCTGTACATGACAGAGAAAAACCATTGGCCATGAAGGTCTTTGTCTGATAAACATACATACTGACAAACATAAATTTTCTATAGGTTGTAAGCAGCGTTTGAACAAATGACTGAAGCTGACAAAACAGAACAGAGTACAGAGGGAGACAAGACTATTTTATTCAAATAAACAAGAGATGTTTCAGATTTCTCTCCTGTAATCAGTTGGATCTCATCTTGTGTAGTCCTACGTTCTTTCATCTCCAGCTGCTCATCCATATTCCACTTTCTGGAGCAGCTCAGTTTCAAGCACCAGCAATAATGGGCCTTTGTGATAGAGATTTATAGTGATTTCCTTACAAAGAGGAAAAGAATAGCACTGTGAAGAGGTGTCATTGCATGTTTTTGTGAAAGTAACATGTATAGATGTACGTTTCCCAGCCAGTGATCAAACAGCTGCAGAAGTGGTAATATCTGCTTATCACAGCCCATCATTCATTGTTAGCAAGCTGGAGATGCAGGGCTTATCTAACCTCCAAAAGACATGACAGACAGCAGCCTCAGCCAAGGCCAGCCGCTGCAAAACTGTCAAGCTGGTAAAAGGTTCTGCACCAAATGAATTTCCATCAGCCTATCTAACCCTTACCTCTCTGCCCCTTCAGTACTTCCTTTTAATGGCTGCAAAGCTGTCAGAGTGTCAAGGTTATGCAGCTTTTGTACATATTTCACCACAAATGCAGAATCAAAAAAGAAAGGGTTTATGCACATCTTTAAACCATTGCTCAGTGCCTGTCTCACAACACTTCTCACTCCCCCCATCTTCCCCTTTTGTATTCTCAGTCTATCACACGGTATCAGATGGTGGATAAGAGATAGAGGTGGTGTTGGTGTTGCTGTGCTTTTCACTCAGCAGAGACAAGATTTTACTGCTGCTCAGGTGGGATTTCACAATTTGGGGAAATGTCAGTCACCCAAACCTAAATTTTACATTTCTGTTCAGCTCACAACAAAGGCTGGAAACTATTCAGGGGGATAATAAAAACATGAGTCCACTGTGGGTAAACCATTATAGGACAAATAAGCGTCTTTTGATGGAGGATCATAGGGTTAGAAGTATAACAAATTTAAACTTGTTTGTAGGGAAGATAACTGGGCCTCTTTCATAAGATACACCAAAAGATTTTATTTATTTATTTAGTGCTTGATTTCTGAGTTCTGTATTTCTAAAAAAGAAAACCAATATATAAAAATTGTACCATCTTTTTAGCAAACCACTGTGGCCATTTAAAGTGACCTTGGTGACTGAATGCACAGTATTCATCAAATGTTATCTGGTGGCTTTTCAAACTTTACACTGAAGGCAAAACATCTAAAATTAAAGCTTTCATCAACCTGCCTTGAATAATGCAACAACAAAATAAGTCTCATTTCATTCTCTTCCAAAACAACCCCCGTAACTGTTCCAAAATGAATTATATCAGTTCTTTTGAATTTTCCAATTATAAAGTTAAAGTCTGATGAAGGAGGTTACTCATGTAAAACTTAAATTGACATGTTCAATATTTTTTTTGGCCAGTTACCTTTCTGTTAAAACTGCAACCGTTTTGCAAATATGAATTTGGCTGTTTTCACAAATTTTTTAAAAAAGGAGATTTTTGATTGATAATCATCAGTTATGTTGATTTACTGACTAAGTTAAGGCAAATATATAATCAACTAAAACAGCCTAGTAAGTTCAAAAAACAATATTCTTTCACTCTAATGCAGCCTTTAGAACCAGGAAATGATAATATCATGCAAGGATATAATAATATTCAAAATCTAAGACTAAATCTAATCTCATATGATGATACTAATCTAATATTGACATACTGCCCAGTCTTGTTTGTGACTGTAAGAGGTCACTTTTTTGTCATTATAGGTTATTTCAAGTGTTTGAACAAATAACAGATGGTAACATTTTTTGTGGTCAGCAGGACAGTCATAATCCAGCGGCCTCATCCATTTCTGAAACTGTCTGCTCACCATATGACAGAACTCTTATTTTTCTTTGTAAGCTGAGCCCTTGCATCTTTAAACTCCCTATGTGCTGTTGTGTTGATATGTTAACATACTCAATTGGCATGATGTTTTTTTATGTCTGTCATTAATTTGCTGTGTGCAGTGAATGCTCTTGCCTCTGGGGGATGCTAACAGGGCTTTAGAGTTTAGAGTCTTGTTATGTTTCTCTTCAGAGTAAATAGCATCGCAAGCTGAAACCATATCCATGCCTTCCTCCTCTGGAAATGGTATACTAGTGGTCTGGGTGGGGGAGGGTATATAAAGTGCAGAGGCAACAGGAAACCAGAGCAATGATTTTCAACCCATTAATTCATCTTTTCCGATTGGAATATCCTTCCTGAAACAGAGAAGCACTATGCTTGGCCATCAGGGATTTGGAAGAAACGTTTCAGGAGGGCAAGGAGGCATTGGATGAGGGGGAAATGGAGGAGTAAGAGCGAGGGAAGAGAACAGTTCATCTCCAAGGAACCGTGGTAAAGACTATCAGTTTCTGAGGAGTGTGCTCTCAGAGAAATTTCATCTCTTCTATGTTGTTGTCTTTTGTAAACAGTGCTTATCAAACCACAACTCCTTCTCTACATCAGGAAAAGAGTGATTTTTTTTGCATTTTTAGAAGCTGCATTGTACAGCATATATAATTTTACACTGCATTTACGCTGGTCTTGACTAAATCTTGCCGCTTTGCCAATCGATTGTCTGAAATTGAATTTTCAAAACACTTTAGCAAAACCACATCTCCCATGTTTTCATGTAAATCTGTTGCTCTCTGTCTGTCCCTTTCTCATTACATTGTATTGTTCTGTATTGTACAGTTCCGTATGTATATATGCTGTTAGTATGTATGTGTATTTTTGTGTGTGTGTGTGTGTGTGTGTATGAGGCAACTCGTGAAAGTTGATGCCATGTAGTTAGGAAGCGAGATGTGGGCGAGTGTCAGCCCAGATTACACCCAACTGGTCTCATCACTCTGGCACCCACACAGCACATACTTCTGATGTAATGTAAATAGTCATACGGCCTAAGGATGGAGACCATAGTCATCTTAATCATTATCATCATTTTTATGATCATAATCTTCCCACCTCGATGCTGAGGCCCCTTTAGATCTCCTTGGCAGAGTGATATAACTCTCAACAAAAAGGAAGTTTTGTTCACTGGAAAAGGGGACTCAGAAATTTAATATTGCACTTATGTGATATTAAATTTCAGAGTGTTGTGTCTTTGGCAGATATTCCATGTCTCATGTGAAACTACAAATATACAATACACAATGCAATAACACCCAACCTGTCGTTTCTTTCAGACTCTATTTCACTGTTGAAAATTATGACTTATAAAGCAATAAAACAACAGCAAATAGCTTTTTGCTTGATAAAGCAACCCAAAATATACAAACTCATTACTTTTTAATAGTTCTTATTTTACTGTAATAGATAATGTATAATGCAATGGGAGGTGAATGAGGAAAACTGAAATACTTATAATCAGAGTGTCATTTCCATGTTTTTAAAATGCTTTATGAAATACCCATGTTGTTGTTCTGAGTCCCTGGGTATATATAAAATTACATACAAAATACAAGGCTTGCAAGTTTGCTAAAAAGCCCTATCAGCAAAAACATGGTCCACTGGGGTGTTAGTTATCAACAACATTCCCAACATCAGTGGAAGCTTTCTCATGCTCATAAACAGTGTAAAACATGTTTTTTCATTTGGTTTTTTAAAAAATGTTGTTTTTTAGTAAAGTTTTACATGTTCCCTAGAATTTTTTTTTAATTATAAAAAAACCCATCCATCCATCCATTGTCTATACCGCTTAATCCTCTGCAGGGGGGGGGGGGGGGCTGGAGCCTATCCCAGCCTACTTAGGGCGAAGGCAGGGGACACCCAGTCTATCGCAGGGCTATAAAAAAAACCCACATCACTATTTGTAGTATAACCCATAGGATACACTAGACAAAATCAGGGGTTAAATCAGGTGTAAAATGTTAGTTCTTCCCATTGTTTTAAATATGCAGAGTCACCTTCTGGAGGAAGGCTAGTGGACATCACAGTCTGACACCCCACACAAGGTAGTGTAAAGACTAATTTTGCTTTTAAAAAAATTGTGACAATCACACATTGCAACATAAGTTTGCAGTCATCCAATTTGGTCTAAAGCATCCCTCAAAACATTCACACATACACAGAGGAATGCATATGTACATATATATGTGCAAATGCACATGCAAATGCACACATGCATTATGCGCATTGACTTTATGCCATTAGTTAAAGGTGATATATAATAGGTAATAGATTTTAGATTAAATGGTTCATAGAGAGAAAAATCATAAGCTGGTAGCAGGGGTAGCAGTGGTATTTACTGGCGTTTCTAGCTGTGTGGAGTTTAAGCTAAAGTGAGGAAAAGGGATTAGTATTGACTGCCCTTCTAAGAAGTCAAAGCCACTTTAACTACAGTTGTCTTTTTTTTTTTTTAATTCCAGTCTGTCCCTTTCAGCGGTATGTGCTCTTTACTGTGACCTCTAATAAGTGATGTCATCAGCCATCACAGCCACTGGTGGTGGTGGGTGGGTGGGGGGGCATTCCTCTGGGACAGCCCCTTCTCATCATTTGCAGTCAGAGAGGAACTAGGAATGTCCTCTCCCTGGGCCCTGGTTACCCAGCTTTCTTTGCATTTGCAGAACTAGCCAAGCCCATGAGCAATTAAACGTGTGTGTTTGTGTGTGTACCATTGTTTCTCTCTTACACACACACACACACACACAAATTGTTATGTAAACCCAGCACATGACTGTCTTTGTTATCCTTTCGCATAAACATGCAGTTCTCTGCTGCAAGCTTACCCGCAAAAACACACACAAACACAAACACTGTCATGCACACATGCATATTTACGCCTGTTTGTGCCCCCTGCTCACCACACACACACGCCCACACATAATCTTCTTCTCACATCCCAACCAAATTGACAAAATATGTGCTTCAGCAGACAGCTTTTGTGCCTTGAAACAAAGCGAACCCCTGCTGTCGCCAACACAAACAAACAACATGCTCAGTGTGATTCGCTCAGAGTTCAACAGAAGGGGCAGCGAGAAGACAAATGGCTGTTTTTGCAAAAATCTAATGATGGAAAGGATGCTGAATGTTACCATTTGGGCTGCGAAGTTTTCAGTCTGCAGATATGGTACGATGTATTGACTTTGGTCAAAGGTTGCAATCTATTCATACAATCCATCATTTGTCAGATGATCTCACTGCTCTCACACCCTGAGGGGACAGACGCACTGCACAACACAATAAATTGTGCAAGTGCATTTACCGAGGCATCAGCTAGTCTACAGTAGAAAATGCTGCTCGGTTTATTTCACTTTCATGAGTGAATTTATTGTTTTGTGTTGGGTAGCCAAGCATGTTAGAAGTTCAAAGCAGACAAGTGTAGGTTTCGCCTGTGGAGTTGTTGTGACAAGGAGAATAATTGTGCCATGACTAGCATGACGTGTGGTTCAGTCAAGGAATGAGTGTATTAAAATTCACAGGGCTTGATGGTCAGTGCTGGTCTCACAGACAAGATGCTCACTGATGCTGAAGAAGCATCAACCAACGAGAGCAAGTGTGTATCTTATTGCAGAGTGCCATAAAGGAAGACTAAGAATGAACAATTTGAGAGTCAATAACTGACACTTCACATCTCAAAAGCTGCCAAATCACCCTTTGTAAAATAAAGCCTGTGAAGCTTTAACTCTGTTAAATGCTGGTACAGGTTGTGTTTGTGTCTATGTACCAGTGACTTGCTTTTCAATAATAAAAAGAAATTATGACTGGAACATGATTTGTTCTCAAAACACACAGGTCATCAACGTTTTTAAAATATTTATATTTATTTCAAA
>JAPZDY010000001.1:21176144-21197613 GCA_029783645.1 Ctenochaetus hawaiiensis | reverse complement strand
TAGTCATTTCATACATCTCATCAGATTTTTACATCGATACATCGCGTATATTCGATATATCGTGCAGCCCTACTTCACTCTGTTATTTAGTAATGATGCAGTGGTGCAGTTAAAGACACTTAATGAAAGAAACTTAATGTATAAAAATGAAGTCTATATACATTTCTCTGTCGCCAAAAATGCTCTATATGTCACAGATGTTAGTACTGTAGTGTTTTAGAGATATTTCGTTCTCTTTATATGGAACAAAATAGCATCACATCTGTCATTTGTCTTTTTGTATCATACTTACAGGCTTCTTGCTGTAGTTGTCTTGAATGGTTTGTAGCTGATGCGTCAAGGCAATTTTAAAATCACCACAGATGTATAAATGGCGAAGATTGAATCATTGAAGAAAAAGTAGGGTTTCAAGTGGAATGAAAAAGGGACCAGGGAATTTCCACTTTTACTTAAAGGCTCTTGACCTATATATGCAGCTGCAACTGTGACACCCAAGCTGGGCACTGTAGTTAAGGAAATACAGGTTACAGCTGAAGATTGACAGATGTGTGCACAAACCTTATGAATGGCTATATTTAGCTTACAGCCTGCAAAGCATATTATTTTATTGATTAAGACTAAAGTTAGAAAGCTTCTTTATTATATGGTTGTATGTGACTATGGCTACCAACCTCACACTATATCTTTTGAAATCAATATTGATACTTCATACATCATAATTCATGCATCTAATCTATTCTTTATCTATTTCATTTATATTTAAACCATAAAAAAATCATATGTAGGCCATCTTTATGTAATTCCCTACAATTACAGTATTACTATGAAAAGACTTTTTCTCATCCATCTTTCTCCTATTGGCTTTAAAAGCATTTGGTAAAGCATGATCTTCTCATTTTTAGAGTTTCATTGACTTATCAAAGTGCCAGTAAACTGAACAATCTATCGTCGGCTATTGTAGGACAAGGAAAGTCCTTAAAGATAAAATTAGGTGTATGAGGTGAGGTGTAAATTAAGAGGTCAGAGTGCACCAACCATCTTAGTAACAAACAGACAGTGTTTTTAAGCCCATGCGTATTACCAACTAAGGAAAAAGAAATAAATAACAGTGACAGCAGTTCAGTTCAGTTCAGTTCAGACAGCAGTTTTGGACTAAATATTTTACTGGATTGCCTGAACATTTGCCAGCGTAACAGGACTGTTTCTGTCAGGATGTTATCTGTCAGTGGATTCATTGCTGAGTTTCAGCAGTGTTTGTGTCTTTTTGGTCATCTGACAAAGTTGTCAGTCTTATCAGCTATTTTTGATTGTCTCTTCAAGTGGTTTGCACCAATTCAAAAAACTTTCCAACATTGTGCTGCTTGAGTATTTTACATGCTTACAAGTCATAGCACTGGAGAAAATGAATTGGATTGATAAAATCTGTTATGATACAACCAGCATGTTTATGAGGTAATAATGTGCTCTGGACTGAATATTATCCTTAATTGGATCGTCAAATCACAAGAATCTAAGCTTTTCAAAAATGCCGCATAAGTAAGCATCTAAAAAGCAGTTAGTGTCCATTAACAGAATTATTGAAAGATAAATTGTGTTAAGCTAAGAGCTGGCTGGTAGGCTGTTGGAAGAGCATGAGGCCTAGTTTTTAGTAATCCTTGAAGGCTGCATTACCACCAGCTATGGGACATTCAAAGGAAAATTTGTTCTGATTTCCCTAAAACCCATTTATAGACTTATACAAAAATAAATCCTCTCAAATATCACATGTTAACCGTTAAAAGTGTATGGTTGTGTCTGTATCTACAGAGATCTTGCCCTCTGCATGTATTTCTTGTTCCTAGATGCAGCTAGCTTTAGGTAGTTGTTGTGACACCCCTAGCCAGTATCAGTGTTTGGGGTGTAAAGATGGGGATCAATAAAAATGAATGACCTGGTTCCAGATCACAAGCAAACATTCAAGAGAAGCTATAAAGACAAAGGAGCCATGGAGGAGGAGAAAGCTTTGAATGTTTGTTTACAAACCACAGTTGACAAATCTGCTGACTGTACCTTTACCACACTTACAAATGTGCTCTGAATGGAAACACATCAGATATGCATTTATGACACTGGTTTAAATGTATTATAACTATGACAAAGATGTAGCTGTAGGTGGAAGCAGAGACAGGCATACTCTAACACCCCCTCAATCCCCTCATTAGCTTTATGCCTTCATCTCTGGTAGCTGCTGCGTGCTCGTCATGCTCGTGCTCCGAAGTGTGCTCGCTGCTCTGTGTTGGAGCTGTGAAGGGAGTCTCAGCAGTACTGCCACTCTTGCCAGGCCTGTCTTCAACTGGCTACAGCAGCGTCTGTATTCAGATGCTAATTCACACTCCCAAGGGCATTCTGTAACCAGGTCAGCCTTGCTTGGAATATTTATAGAGGTCTGATGCTAGTGAAGTTTGCTGCTTGCTCCTGGGGGAGCAAAGGAGGTAGACCCTCTTTATGCTTAGTGCACCATTTCCCGAGAAAGTGTTGATATGAAAAATGCAGATATGGGGGAATGAGGAGTCTCTGTTGTTGTTTTAGGTGATACCTTCCAATTCAAAGCACTGACAGATTCAGTATCACTGCATTCAGCTGATTGTTGTAAACAAGGAAAGCCTCTTCTCCACAGTTTACGCTCATAACTTTGAGGAGCTGTGACTCTAGTTTTCAGCACATTACCTCTGGCTTTCAGATTAGACACTTAAAACACCGTAATCTTCCTCTGACTGCAGTGCTGCCAAATCATCTTCATTATTACCTTGCTCATACTCTTTCTTGAACTACAATTTTGTCATACTAATTTGTTTTAAGGTAATAGTTTTGCCTTTGAGTGTACAATGTCAGTCTCAGTTTCAAAAACAAAACATGTATATTTCCGATTAGACAAGGGCAGATAACCCATTTTAACTCAATGCTCTATTCTTGGTTCATGCCCGCAGGGATTCTATGTTTGTGCTGAAATTGAAATAAATAAACCCTCTGACATCAGCCAGCCACAGCCTCAAACATTTAGTCATAGCTGAAAAAAAACACAGAAGCTTAGGAGAGCTGAGTGGTAACAGCTGATGTGTTTTCTCCTATAATTGGTGGCAGACAAATGATCTGAGTGCTGTATTAACAGCTCCTGCACATTTTTAATCGAAAAACATTTCAGACTAACACAGATCTTCGTCAGGCATTTTCTTGTAGGATGGGAAATGGTATGGTTATGAGGTACTAGTCATTAGGGGAACAAGCAGTGAACAATTTGATAGTACAGGCGCCCAGGACGTTCACGTCTCACTCTGAGCTACCACATTTAATTACATCAAAGCCTGGAGGGCTGCAACCTCTCACTACACATATCTCCCTTTGGTCCTCCTTTTTTATCATAAAGCTGTTATCCTCTAAGTAATTTGTAAGATGATTAATGAAGCAGCCTTTAAATTGGCTAATAGGCGATATCATAATGAGAAATGATTTGTACTGCTCCCATCTGTAGAAGGAAAATACATATAAATATATTTGTGGCATGTATTATTTCTCTTTTCTAAATTTCAAATAGCAACGGTTTTAGAATAAACACAAAAAAGTCCTAAAAAAAATTTGTGAGAATGAAAAAAAGAAAAAAGCCAAATCAGTGGCTGCAGCAAAGAAGAAGCTGCAGGTGTGTTTGTTCACCTGTCTCTCTGTTTACCTGTGCGTCTGAAGCTGCTGGTGTGTCTGTGGCTTCAGGACACTAATCAAAGACACCTAGGACTTTGACCAGCAGGTGCAGGGTTTGCCTAAATGCTAAACGTTAACATGTTCATGTTGGGTGTCCACAGGTGGCCTCACATTTGCTATATTGCCTATTTACTTCAGCCTTCTGTGTAGCGTGTAAGGCCTTCCTGCTGTTTTTCCTGCAATTTCTGTCACAGCTGAGACTGTCGAGCTTCTTTCAACTCAAAATGTTTGTCCAATGTTTGTCCAAATGTCCATGCACTATTCTTTACAGTGAATAAACTTTGTATCTGTCGTGTGTTTGTGGTTGCTGCTACCATGGAGTTGATTGATTATACATCTCTGTGTTTTCTACTTTGGCATAGCTTCATTCTGCAATTGAAGTGGCCATTACTTAATTTCTGGAGCAAAATATTGCTTGTTTCAGCTGCCGTTGTAAAACTGATATCATCGGTATGCTCAGGCAGAAAAGTCTGTCTGTACAAACGACATTTATTGATGTTGCGGACATTTGGGCTTAGTGGTGTGACGTTGTTCCACTAGTGTTGTTTGACTGACATTTAATCTACCTTATAGGTAGTGTACACTCCACTTGACAGGTGGCAGTGATTTTGTGGCTGTGATATGCATTTTAACCTAGAAGAAGAACGTGTTTATTCAGCTTCCAAATTGAAAGCTGGAACAGGGAAAAAGGAAAGATCCAAGTACACAACTCTGTAAGGACGCAAGGCAGGCTCAGCCGTGGGTAAATGCATATTCAATAAGGAGTGTTTGGCTGATGACAAATATGGTGGCTGGCTGAAAACACTGAGGGGATGATGAAGATGGCAGGTTCAGGCAAGGACAAGAGAGGTGTGAGGAGAGGAGCAAGAAGGCCCTCCAGAGGCCTGCGGGGGCTGTAAAAGCTGTTAAAAAAAAAAAGAAAGAAAGAAAACAACTCAATGAACTGTCAGCCACACAGTCACTGATGGATAAATTTCTTAGAATATATCATTCATCCTGTTGATAAGGCTGGGAATATTTGTTTTTGTGCGCATGGAGGTTAATTATTTCCAGAGTTTGAAAAAAGGGACTTGTGTGCTTTTATACTGTGGTAAAATAAATGGATGTTAATGTAAAATAATATATGAAAATACAAAAATAAAAATTTGGGCTGCAAGACCAAAAGTGCATCAATCTCATAAAAAGTTGATACCCAATGTGGTCTCAAACTATGAGTACAAATGCAAACAAACAAACAAATAAATAAATAAATGGATGTTTTGTGGGTCTCTTTGCTGGTTGTTTAAACACATTTCAACTCATCACATTACCATGTCTGCTAACAGAGGACTTGCTTCGAATGTGCACTTGTTAAATTTATATTTTAAAAATGACTGTTTTGTGTTTCTGTGGAATGGAAAACTGTTAACAATGTAACTCACAACATGCTTTCTCAGTCGTGAAGCTCAATCCATTTTCTAACCCCCCCCTAAAAATATATATTTAATCAAAGTAATAAACTTGCAGTGAGTAGTTGACAAATGGCTTTCCTTGAAATAACAGTTATTAGTCCACAAATATAGATTGTTTTAGCCAAAAGTTGTATAAGGGAAACCACTAAGTTTGGTGCTTATTAACTTAGAAATGAAAAATTAAAGAACATAAAGAAAATAAACACATTCCTCCCCAGAAATTACCTTGGCAGACTTTCAGTGCTCTTTGCACTTTCTTAGAACAAATTGAGATTGTCTTATCTGCATTTTTTTTTGTTTATTCATATTCAGTTATATAATACCAGTGTATAGAGGAGTCTTTTTTGTTGATTTCTTTTGCCACTGTGATGGCATTTCTTTTCTGAGGATTTTAAAAGTCATAAAAGTCTACAAAAGTGCATAGATGCCCTGATTTTGTGGTAGATTTTCGCCAAAGATGGGAAACAGACCTCCTAGTCACTCCAGAGTTGGCTCTTGAACATGCTGGTTCTTCTTAACAGGTGTTATCAGGGAGTCTTCCTGGCATCAACTGGGCTTTATTTGGAGCTGAAAGGATGTGAAAGCCACCAACTGCAGTTTTAGGACAGACAGGGAATTTGTGTGTAGCTAAACTAACTTGAGCTTTTTACAGTTAATGACTAACTTTTATCAAGTGTGTGTGTGTGTGTGTGTGTGTGTGTGTGTGTGTGTGTATTCTGGCTGCTCCTTCAGCTACAATTATTTGTTTTTAATTGCAGACACTTTAAATACAGGAGATGGGGAGTGTGAATGTTGTAGCTATAATGTCACAGTTGATGGAGCAGCACCTTCCACAGACCTTGTGTAAAGAAAAGTAATGTAATGTTAGCTAATACTGCTGACCAGTAGACCTATTAGATACTAATGTTGCATATTTTGAGAAGTGGACAAGAACACAGATACATAATCAAATTAGCGGTGATAATGAAAATAAAATTCTGCACCTCGATTTCAGCATAAATTCTCAACTATTCTGGCACTAATAAGATCAACTGTTCAATAAAAAAGTACAGACTGATTTATTACAAATTCATCCTACTGCATTACAAACCTGAATCACTCGTAGGAAGAAGTTACACAAGCTAAAAACTACTTTGTTGTCCAGTTTAGGCAACCAGAACTAGTAGGAGGTAAATATTGTGCTAAAATAAGCCAACGTGACTGTTGGTAGCAGACACATACACTGCTCTCTAGGTAGAAGTGGAAGTGTTGAATGGCACTGTTGCAGCACTACACGAAGGTCAAACTAATTCCTGTCTTGGCACTGAATAAAAATTCGGGGCCATTTTAAGCAGTTTAGAAAGAGAAACTCACATAGCCAAAGCAAAAATGCTCCTTTTGCTGTTCGTTTTGTGTCTTTTAGTCCTGAATCCTATCATGCATATATGAGTGATGATGAGTTGTTATGTAACGCTAAGAAGGCTGCTCATAAATATCATAAAAGCTGAGCTTGTCAATTATTGATTAATTTTCGTCAGAGTTGACACCAGCAGGCGTTTTTACTCTGGTGAGCTTTCAACTATATTTGTGTGACTTGTAATTAAGTGAAAATGACAGTCAGAAGTGAGATGGTTAACCTCTGGGTAGTTAGTAGTTGACTAGTCAAAACGACCACTTTTTTTATCAGGATGTGTTTAACATTAGGCCTTTAGCTTGTGCTTCAGCCAGCACTGTGCTCCAGTGAGTCAGACCACATGTCCCATCTGCACAAACTGGTGGTGGTGTCAGCCTTGACCTCATGGCTGATCTCAGCTTTAATGCTGTAATAGTGAGTCGTCATAGGTCCTGTTCTGCTTTATTATCCTAACTGTCTGTTTTTCATGAGTTCCTTGGAGAAATCCTCATTTTGGACTGTGATCATAACATATTCTGTCACTCTAAAGAACGCTGTGAAAAATATATTCAAACTAGGCTCTTGTGGAAATCATTTATCACTGATTTGGAGTTGATTTTTATAGTGAGTTTTCTACTGGGAAATGTTTTTTCCTCTCCTGCTGTTTGTATATGTTAGTGCATCTTTGCATAAATGTGTGCCTGAATGTCCACATAAGAACACATGTTGCTGTGTGTGTGTTGGAGCAGGGGTCTTGGCTATACTATCAGCCATGTGCAGGCTTTTCTGCTCCAGAGAGCTCGGATTTATGTGCAGTGTGTGACCATGTGTGCCGGCGCTGAAATGCAGGATTTACTGCTACTGTCGATACCTCAACACTTTGCTCACAGCACACACACACGCACACACACACACACACACACACACACCGAGGTTTCCTACCAACCAATCAATGACATTTTTGTTCCTTGGATTTAAGGCACCTGTGAAATGAGGTTTCTATCAGCAGCCTATAGTCTATCTTTTTGGTCTGGCTTTATCAGACGAAGCTGCAGCCTTGCTGGTAGAGGAGATGACTCTATCTTGTATAGTTTTGCTGAAAGTAGCTTAGCTAATCGCTGTCCATGGTAGCCACTTGCAGCTTAGCTCCTCTTTGAGTGCTGTGTCTGTGTGTGTGTGTGCAGCTTTTGGTGTCACCCAGTAACAGCAAATTGTCACAGTCGTCTTTACAAAAAAAATTCACCTTTTCAAGAATTTAAACAATCTGTTTTCTGATTCACTGGAAGACATTTTTAATGTTTCTTGAATTATCAGTGCTTCCATTAAGACCATCATAATGATATGCACTCACGGAGAACACTAATGGCTCTCTGAAGCACTCTGGGTAATTGCATCCACCAAATACTGTGTACTGTGTTTTTTTTCCCCTCAATGCACAGGTCCAGGAGTTATTGATATTTTAATGGTTACAAATGAATATTTTCATGGTGTGATTTTTTTTAACTTTAACTGTCAACTTCGAGTTAAGAGATAAAACGAAGCTGACTAGTTACCTGCAAAATTATGGAAAGGAGCTAATTTGTCATTGCCTTTTGCTGCATTAGTGTCAAGTCAAGTGTATCGTGTCGTTTTAATCAGAGCACCAATTTGATCCTTCTATAGTGAGCAGCTGTTTTCAGTTTGTAGCACATTAGATCACGATTGTGCTGCCATTTATCACCCATGGATCAATAGCACAGTAATTACACCTCTGCAGTCTTGCTTATTTAAACGGCTTGCCCTCTTGCAGTTATTTGCCTCCAAAATAGCAATATGATAGCAACCACTTATGCTTACCTAATGTTCCATGTCTCCACAGCTATGATCGTTATGTCATGTGATGTTATTGATCAAAGACATCAATTTTGAATTTGTGCTGCATAGATTTAAAGTATTCTATGTAAAAAGAAGAATATTTGCATATGAACCTTTAGTTGTGTGTCTTTTGTTGTACAACAGAGCTTTTTTTTCTGCTGGTTGCATTTAACAGTGTTCTTCTGTTTGTGGCTGCTCTTTCTGAGGTGCATGTTGACTCTGTCTTCATTTTTGATAAAATGTTAAGCAAATCAGAATTGAGTCATCAGGCAGTAATAGTGATTAGTTTCCTAACTTGTGTGCATTTTCTAGTGAGCTGCTCTTTTCTTAACACCTGACTCTTCTGTCATTTTTCTCCTTTCAGACAGCAGTGCTTTGGATACACAGGTTTTAAGTCATTGCTTTTCATCAAGCACGTGGACACGTGGTTTCCTTGCATGTGCATGTGTTGGTGTATATGTTTGTAAATGTGGCTTGTGTTTTGTGGTATATTGTGCAATGCTGTTTGGATTTTGTATCTCCTTTGATTTTGCTTTAAAATAAATCAGCCATACCCGATTGTACCTGTAAGTGTTTATTTGCTTGTGTGTTTGTTTTTTTAGATAAATTGAGGTGATATTTGTAGGTATAAAGAAGAAAGCAGCATGTGCCTTTGAGCTCTCTAACTGTTACTTTGTGCTGGTTCTCCTTTTATTAGTCTCTTTTCAGAAAATGATTTGTGTATCTAACTGACCATTTTGGTCAGTCAGGAGGGAGGGTTACACAATAGGCAAATCTGGCCCGAAGCACCAAGAGCGGCAAAACTCTCAGTCTTGAGCCCACAAATTACATTGATGTGGAATAATTTGGTCGTTTGCCTGTGGTGCTTCTCTCTCCTCTCCCTGTGCTGTACTCCCCTCTACTATCATTTATCTTATCCTGAATTGACCTCCTGATGTACTGTATTGTAGCCTGTAACTTCTACTGTTTTTTTTTTGTTTTTGTTTTAATTTTGCTGTTTGCTTTGTGTCTAGATGTGTGTGCTCATTTTATGTTTACTTGTTTTACATTGTCTGTTTCTTCTCTCTGTAGCCTCGCAGTTTATTGGATCCCAAAGTGCTCGGCTTGCAGTCTGGAGGGTGAGTGGTGGCTCACTTCCTAATCTGTTGGGCTCACAATTACACAATTTTGAGCTGCTGTGGTGTTTTGCACCCCCCCCCCAGAGGCACATGTTGCAGAAATATTGCAGGCATGCTGATGCTCTGGAATGCAGCTGCAATTAAGGTGTCCTGCTCAAGACAAGATGAATATACAAGATGCCTGCTGCTGTCATAGTTTGTGTATAAACAATCTGAATGAACAATTAATTAAGAAGTTTTATGCAAAGCATAGATGCATTATACATAAAGGCCTCAGGTTTAGGAAAGGGCCAGCGCATCTCTTCACGTTGTGCATCTTTTGGGTCTTACCACCGATGTTGCTGAGAGGGCTGACAGAAAAGCTTGAAAAACTTCATCTTTGTGGAGACTTTGGAGCCTCGATGTCATGTTGAGGTCATTAAAGAGGCTTTGAGTGACAGCTGAGGTGATGCCACTGAGAGCCTCAGGAAAAACGAGCAAGACTGATGGGGAAAACAGTGAGGGGGCTGTGTAGTGTGCATGAGGGAGCTGGATGATGGATAGAGCCAGAAAACTGTAAAAAAAAAAAAAAAAAAAAATGAAAGGGACAACTGAGAAAAACTTATCTAACAGTATCAATTTTTAAATGTGAGATCTCACATTCAGTGTTTATTGTAGTAATATATATTTAGTAATAGCTGTTATATGTTCAATAAGAGATGTCACTGCAACAATACCTGAAAAAGTGTTGATAACATTAAAGAGAGGGAGGGTGTGGGCACAGCAGAGGGTGCGAACGATAACATGGAGCTCTGACGCAGCAGGTTAGCATCATGTGAAGTGAAGAGGAAGAGGGTGAGACAGGTTAGACATGAGGCGTGATCCATGGTGTTCACTGGCTGTGTAAATCAAGACCCCCCTTTCAGAGTAGTAATGTCTCCCCCAGTATGGCATTATTATGATATTAATACACCTTAAATCTGTCTGCTTCTCCAGGGCTGGCAGTATTCTTTATGGTATTGACAGCATGCCAGATTTACGCCGCAAGAGGACAGTGCCTCTTGTCCGAGACCTGGTGAGTCATCTGCCTCAACAAGGTTATGTGTGATTTATGTGAAATGTATCTGAGTGACCCCACATGCTACCACACTGCTGGAACTCCTGCTCAGTGTGAGTATGGATGCCTGCTGAAGACCGTAACTTGATAAAATGTGCTAATGCTTCACAGTGACAGTGTTTGTTCTCATTATATAACATCCCAGGACAAGCCCAGGACTGATAATAGCCTTAATGTGATTTAAGCTGAAGTCTCTGCAACTTTAATGGTTCTTAAAAATTGATTTGTGATTTTAAATACAAGTATGTCACAACACATTGATCGGGATTATTTGAAATACCTTACTGTGTAGTTTCGAAATGAATTAGCTTAAGATCCCGTAAACTTTCATTGGGATAAAATTAGTCAATATGGAGTTGAATGGTGATAAAAACAACCACTTAAAAACTTTGGCTGTTTAATGTAGAGCACGGTCTTCTGGGAATGCTAAATGTAACCTTGGCCATAACGCTATGCCTTGATTAATTACCCCACAGAGAGTATTTAAGACAGCATCACAGTGATGCTTCCCCATTTGCTTTTATTGCAACATAATGTGTCGTAACATGTCATTCAGAGAGGCCTGTTGCAGTGCGGTCCACTTTAGCTCTGTGCCACATGGTTAGTCTGTGAGAGACATCAGGCTGTCGTGATGCAGATGGTATACATGTCTGTTTATAACTGTTTGTCCATTATGTGCTGCACAGTGTGTGTTTGTCTTGTGTTTGTTTGTCTCTCATCTGAATGTTTTTGCTCAAACAGATAGAAAAAAAATCTGAATTCTTGAATTAGATTTCTTGTAAAAGACCTGTTCAGTACTTCAGCATTCTTCTCTTTAAAGATTTAGCGTTTCTTGTGAAATGCCATGGTTATGTAGCTTGATGTCATACACGTAGATGATGATGAATGTTTATATCACAGTGAACAACATGAGTTGATGCTGTATTTGTCCATATCTCTCATGAAATTAATAACCAACAATGTCTTGGTAAGTATGGGTTGTCGTTTTTTATTTTTTATTCTTTTGGATTTTGCGTGTATATTTGCCATTCCTACATAAACCCATAACAGCTATGGGTGATATTTTTCAGTGAGTTGTCAGATTTCAGCCTCGCCGATGCTTGGCCATTTTTCTTCTTCTTTATTTTTTTCTTTTTTTTCATTGTTTTGTTGCTCGGCAGGTGTCAAAAAAAAACCAAACAAATTGTATTTATCTTGAAATGATGACAACTCAGCCCAAAAATATATCCAAGAGACTTCATTGACTTCTGATTTAACTGTGTGAGGCTTTTAAATCATGTAAAAGTGACACCGAGCAAGCCTTTTACACGTGGGATGAAGTCAGTAGTCAGCAAACTGATTGGTCCCCTTTTCATGCCTCTCCTTTGTCAGTGTCCTCCATTTGCTGTGTGATTGCTTCAGGGCAGCAACAGCGCTTAATTGGAACGGACATTAGGGGTCCCCCATACAGTGGCGGGATGCAAAAACATAAACACACCAACAAAAATAGAAAGCCGAAAAAAAATCGATTCGCAAAGCATTGAACGCTATCTTGTAGCTGGACAGATCATATCTGGACATGGGGTCATATTGTAATGCCCGTAGCATCCTCAGCAGTGCTGGTGCATGTTGTTAAAACTTACATCAACACTCACGGTTCATGTAGAGGTCATGTTCCCTCCTACATTCTCCATGGCTTCCATGGATCTTTACCATAGCTGGGCTGTACAGACAAGAGGGTCGTGGTAAAGACTGATCCAATATTGTCAGCTGTCCATGTCTGCATTCCTCTGTTAAGTAACTTCCTCCAGTATGGGATAAATGTCTATCAATCTCTGGTCACCCAAACTCAATGGATCTTAATACAACAGCTAATTTACATGTGTGTATATGTGCAAGTCTGTGTGTGTGTGTGTGAGAGAGAGAGAGAGAGAAAGTAAGTGTTGTGCAGTATAACTGGCTTCACCCATACGTGAGTGTGTGTGTGTCTTGTGTTTCTCTGTTTGTGTCAAACTAACGTGCAGAGCAGACAGCAGAAAATATGGTCAAAACTTCATCCAACAGAGAACTGAATATAAATGCCAAGCATGACTGCAGTTTAGAAACTTCCAATGCATGAGTGAAAAAAGAATCATGCAACGGCTGTATAATTTCTCCTGTTGAATAGTTGAATCTTTCTAGAGCTCTGTGCCCTACCCAGCAGTCCTGCATGGCAGTTGAGACACCTAAGCGCTCAGTATGGATAAGAAATACAAGCCCTCTGCTGTTTGTGCTTTCAGCAGTCACCTTTTTACTGCTCGTCTAATTCTGTTATTTTATTTCTTTCATTCTCTTTTCATGGCCTAATGGATATCACAGGCTTTGGTAAGAACACTTTCTGTCCGTGCATGTACGCAACTAAAGAGAAACTCATGAATGTTTTGTCTTAACACATATCCAATAGAAAAAAATGGAAGAATCTTGTTTTGATCTACGGACTTACTTTTATTAAGCTAATTTCTCCGCTGAATTTACATTGCATGTGTATTTCATTTCTATTAGGGACTTTTCTTCCTTTTTACACAATATTATTACATCTTCACAAGCTATTTAACTATATATATGTGTGTAATTCAGGGATACAGCATAAAAATGCAGATAGATAAAATGAGTCGGTGGATTGATCTCTTTTCATTATCTCCATTTTCCTCTTCTTTGCTCAGACCCTCACTGCTCGAAAGGCAGGCATCTCGTTCGCTCTGGTGAACCGTTCCACCCTGAATAATGAGGACCTGGTGAGTACTAACATTCCCATGCAATGCTTGCATGGGAAATTATTGTCTGTTTATTGGTGGATATTCTTGGTAATGGGGTGTTCTGCGGGGACATGGGATGCTGGATATGACCTGGCTTTTATAAGTGCTGTGTTTGCTGCAGCCGTTCTACTTGAGGGGCCCAGGATCACGCTGCCAGGAACACAGGGTTATAAAATGAAAATGAAATGGACTGCATTAGTTGCTGGCCTTATTTCTTCAGATATACAGAAAGCCTGACGTCATCTGTCTGTCTGCCTGTCTCAGTCTGTCTGCAATACATGCTACGTTTTATTAGAATAGCCTTCGTGGCTAGCTACTCACTCTTTCTGCTGCGCTCAGTCCGTCAGATCATTTGGCTGCATTCAGAAATTAAGTGATGGATTACTAAGAAGCACTGTGCATGCAGGAAGACAGGGCCATGGAGAAAGAGCAGAATGTCTCAGCCAGCGGTGTGAGACACTTTTGTGTTGACCTCCAAAGCTCTCTCTGCATTAATTGATTGCAATTCTTTCCTCCCAGAGGGAAGACAGTGTTATAGCAGGCAAACAGCAGGAGAAAGCAGTTTCCCAGCAAGACAAACAAGCAGACAATTTCATATCCGCTGATGTGCAACAAGGGGCTGCAAAAACCTACAAGATTACTGAATTCAAATGTACATTATAAACAAATATTGAATCTTTTCAAATGCGAGACACTGCCCTCAGTTTGCACACATGAATATGTGTATATGTTCAGATCATTTATCTATTTCACACACTTGACTTGATCTTTATGGTCCACATGCCCAGTTGCCCTAAAGTGACATTGTCCTGATTGCTTGCTAATACCCTCAGGGGCTTTAGGGATGAGCAACTCGCGTCCCAGATGAGAGTGAAATGATGTGAAAGACACACTGTGTTATTTTGTGTAGAAAGGGACCTGATTCCTGAGCAAATTTCGAGATTGGACCACAGTTGAAAATAAGGAGCTGAACCTCAGCAATAGATGTCCCACAATCTGATACAGAGGAATCAAGGAAGAGTTTAATAATTGGTGGTCGAGGCGAGCTGAGTTCCGAGCAAAGCTGCAGATTGTGCGGTCTTTGTAAGTAGGACGAGCAGATGTCAGAGTTTTATCTTCTGCATTAAGTCCAGGAGAGTGCTTTCCTGTGAGGACTGCAAAATACTCAGTAAACCACCATATGCTGCTTCAGTGTGTGTAGCGGAGTTAGCGGAAGACAGGAGAAAGGAAGAGGAAGAAAAAGGTGAGAAAAGAAGTGAAATTAGGATGCAGTGAGAGATGATCAGAGCTAAGAGTGGCTGGCCATCGTGACCCGGTGGCCCTGATGCCACTGATCAGGCAGCCATGATGAACAATCTGCCTTCTAGTCCCTGGAAAGATATTTGAGCCTTTTCAGAGTGCTTCCTTCCTCCTCCTCTTCTTTCTCAGCTGTGCCCCACCTCCTCCATTTTCTTTTCTTTTTCTACTTAATGCATATTAATTAGATTGGATTTTAAAATGCCGTACGCTGTCTTTGCTCACGTATATGAAAATGCCTCTCTCTTGATGATATGCTCCTTCTGCGTCATGTTTCCCATCTATCTGCTTTTTGGAGCAGAAAGGAACATTGTGTGTGGGCCGGCTAACGGCCCGTGTGTCTGCTCAATGTTCTGAGCTGCATGTGATCTGAACACGGGAGCCTTTTAACCGCGACTGTCAACTTAAACTTACCTGCTGAGACAAAGACAGGGACAAAGGAAGAGGAGAGCTGGGATCTGACACGGGTCAAGGACTATCTGGAAATAAGATGTGATGTGTTGCTCTAAGTCAGTTCAGATATCATTAGGCGAGCTGTTAAGCAGCACAATTTACTACATTGATTTTAAAATGCTTGTCTGCAATTTCAGCTGAAGTTATTTTAGTTTTTGTGACTCTTGCCAGACAGGAAAACTAATTAGATTAAATTTGCATTTTGTTAAATTTTACACAACAGTCATGCTTTTGCAAAAAAAAAAAACACATGGATTCCCTGTTAGGGCGTCCATGGCAGAGCAAAAAATGAGAGGCATAGGGAGGATGGAAGAGGATGAAGAGGATGGTGGTGTTGATGAAGTGGTGGACAAGGACAAGAGATGGTGAAATTGGAAAGGTGGGGTGAGAGGAGGAGGATAGATTCTTCTCTGTCATGTGGCTCTCAGGCAGAAGCAGCAGCTGTCAATCAATTTTCTCAGTGTCTTGCTCAAAATCACCAGGGTTACCTCCTGGTGTAACACATGAGACTTACACATTCAACACTCTTCCCACATCTGCTGCACAGTGTGAAACGTAGTGTCAGGATGTGGAGTGATGAGACAGAAAGTGAGAGAGGGAAATTTAAAAAGACAGACACTGGCTGCATCAATGAAATAGATGAATACTAAAACACAGCACAACGTTCAAAGAAATGCAACCGCTCAACATTTTCTGTGAAAATGTTGCGTTGGCTGGTAAAACAGAGGCCGAAAGATAGACATTAACCAGCCAAGACAACTCAGAAAAAAAAGAGAATAATAAAATCTCAGAGATTTTTCATGCTCATAGAAATTTTGGCTCACTCATCTCCTGCGGGCGCCGTCAATGTTAGACGCTTCAGTATTTAATTTGGTGAGGAGCGAGCTCCCGGGTGTGGCCCCGGTCTGGCTTGTGTGTAAGTTGTGGATAATTCTCAGGCATCTGCTCCATCTCAGTGTTCTAAGATTAAAAGGGAAATCTCTCTGTCTCCCCTCTGTGTTTCATTAAAGGTCTACCAGGGTTCAGCAAGCATCTCTGTTGCATCAGCGAAGCTTTACAACATTAGACAGCCTTGTTGTCCTGTCATCTGGTGTCATTTAATCATCTGTGCGAGGGAATGAGTGTGTGTATCTGCGTCTGTGTGTTCCACTAAGCAGGGCAGTAGCCCTCATGGTAAAGTGCAGAGCTACTGTCCAAGTGTTAAAGTACACTGTCAACACACGGGGCTGACAGCATAAGGAGGGGTGCAGGAGGAGGAGGAGGAGGAGGAGGAGGAGGGTGGAGAGGAGTGAGGCACAAGTACCACTTGAAGATTTATTTTACCACCATATATCTCCTTCTCTTTTTCTGTCACCTTCTCTCTCTCTCTGTTCTCGCTCCCTCTGTCTCTCCCTCTCTCAATCTGGATAATGCTTTCTTTTAAAAAACTTATTTACGGCACCCATTGATTCTGCCTTCAAGAACTGGCAAGTCCCAGCCCCTTTTCCAGTCCTTGTGGATGGCAGGGCTGCTGCAGTAAAGCATTCCATTTGAAGAGGCTTCTGTTACACAGCAATTAGTCCAGACGGCCTCCAGCAGACTTTATAATTTGGTCTGGAGGAGCTTTGGTCAGTAAACCACTCAGTGTGAACAAAGACTGTGGGCTAAGGAGGCTGTTAATCTACACCTAATGAGATATAAGGCTGATTTACTCTCATGCAGCTCACCTCTCCTTCGATCATGAGGTAATCAGAGAAGGGTTGACAAAGCCTCTGACAAGCTGTCTAATGGGATAGAGTAATTTCTTAAATCATTTTCTTAAAAAATATGCTGAAGAATGCTACAGTTCGGATAAATGACAGCTGCAGTTTGGCACAAGTTAAAAAATTGCCAATTGCAAAAGTGTATTGTAAATTTCATCCGTCTCAGACTGCAGATCAAATTGAATTAGGCCCAGTGAAGCAGACTGTTAAACTACAAACCTCTTGTGCTGATCTTGAGATGTTTTCAATAGTTAGGAAGAGAAAATTAAGTACAAAGTTATTTTTACTGTATTTTGAAGTTGGTGCCATGAAAGTTTAACAACAGCAGCTATACCACCTGTTTTCTCGCATCCCCAACTCCTTTCCTTTAGTCTCTGCATGTTTTTGTGATTCTCAAAGCTCTCTCTCTTTGTTTTCAGAAACTACATGTCTTTAAGAAGACTCTCCAGGCCTTGATCTACCCGATTTCGTCCACAACTCCCCATAACTTCGAGGTGTGGACGGCAACTGCACCCACTTACTGCCATGAGTGTGAGGGCCTGCTGTGGGGCATCGCCCGTCAGGGCATGCGCTGCTCGGAGTGTGGTGTCAAATGTCACGAGAAGTGCCAGGACCTGCTCAATGCAGATTGTTTACAAAGTAAGGAACAAGATGCATCCCATAATGATGTACCCATAACAAAGACTCTGAAATTCATTGTCATGTGCTCATTAACATGTCTTCTTGAGAACTGTTGGCTTTAACAGTATCATACAGGAAATACATTCAAATGAACCTGGATTCTTTGTTATTTAATATGCTTCAGATACATTTTCTCAGCTTTACAGTCTGATCTTACAATTGACTTTTTCTTTGCCCTGCTGGCTAACAATCAAACAAAATTTGAATCATTTTATAAATTGGAGGAATCTAAAAACATGGTTTGTCTGGTTATCTGTTAAGTGTGCTCGATGCTGAAGTGGCACTTCATCTGTATCGGGTTGTATTTGGGTTCAGTTCTTCCTTCTCCCACATCTCTTTGAACACCTACGCTATACTGAAAAATCCGACAGTACAGGTCGATGCTGTTATGGGGATTTGTGTAATTCATATTACATGTCCTCTTGCACTTCTTGCTTCAAGTGACATGGTGCATTTACACTGCCTCGCTTAGTCATTGGCACTCATTACAGCCTCCAATCATCTTCTACAATCAGGCACACCCCTGTTGTTACAGTGTGACATGCAGGCTTCAGGATGATCCTCACGGCGATCCTCGCACACTCTAACTGGATTAGCTACACTCTGGCTGGTATAAAACTCCATGTTTTATACAGTTTTGTACAAGCATAACAATGTTTTGTAGTTCAAACTGTGATTCATCTTTATCACATTTCAATCTGCACTCATGAATACACTCTATTTACATGAACCTGTGATCAGATACAGAGAATTAACCATCACTTGCACCCCTTTTATCTTACAAACACGCATATAAATAAACACACACATATGAGGTGTGATCAGAAATGAGACAGTTATGAGACAGCTCTTGTTGCACACAAATGGAGCTCTGCACAGTAAGGTGCATGTAGCAGGTGCAAGCTATCACTTTCCTAAGTAATTATCGCAGGTTTCATCCCTCGATCACCATTTTTTGTGACCACTGGTACGTGCCAGATTTTTAATCACACCTTGCACACATTAACATTAACATGTGAATTTGTAATTTCTCATCCTCCCCACGTGCTCACAGTCAATCATAGTGGGACAGGTAATGACTGGGACACACACATGCTGTGTGAGCAGTGCGTGTAAGTCAGTGAAATACTGCAGCTCGTGTGCATGAGGTGTCTTCACAGACGATGTTACTACTGCAGGGCTGCTGCTGCCCAATGGTCATTAACAATGCTGACAGCATGATTTTTAATCTCGTTTGGAGAGAATGAGAGGGAGAGAACACCAAGAGAGAACTATTATTCACCTGATATTGATACTTTTTTAATCATGTGGATTGTTCTAAAAGCAAATATATGGATGTGTTTCCAGTATGATATCTCACTTATCTCTGGAATGCTTGAAACAGAGAGAAAGAACAGCAATAGGCCAATTGAATTCCTGTATTCTCATATTCAGCTAAATACACAAACAAGGCACAGAAAGCCATAAAATGTATATTGATATAGTAGGCCCTATATAAACTCTGTATTACGTGTCCATCAGATAAATCCTTGAAAGTATTTCAACATTCATCACCAAACATTCATTTAACAATACAATGAGGTTAAAAAGTACAAATTTAAATAAATAGTATTGAGTGAAGTTAAATTTAATATTTTGAAGAGACAATAATTCTACTAAACGTTTTCAAATGCTTAAATGAAAAGAAAAAAACAAGCAACATTTAAATCCTGCATTTTGTTTAATAAATTAAATAATATTTGATGCAAATGAGCCTTATCATACTGGACATTCTGGTTATACTGTTTTATTTACTCTCTAGTTAAAGTAGGGAAAATCAATCAACTCATGTACATAAGAGTTGTGCACAAAATCAATAATACACTTAGTAAATGCTGCATCCTTTGACACTTGTCATGGCTGAGACTCTTGAGTTATTTCCTGGAAAGGCAGTAATGAGTACTTAGGCAGGCTGCTCCTTTTGAAATCCTCAGTACTCTGGCTGCATTAATACGGCTTATGTAATGTTACTGTAAGGTGCTGACTGGCCTTACACACCCAGAACTAGTATTTAATATCCCCTCTTGGCTTCAGAATATATTTTTGTGTAAGTCAGTTAAAGTAACATGAATTCATCTCAAAGTATGTTGGTGGAGATGAACACACAATGTTATTTCTACTGCTATTTGTCTGTCTATCGAAACAATGGAAAACAAAGGCTTACTTTGATGTTGTAGTGAAGTAGTGTGGAATCATTATAAATGTTTTTAGCTAAATAATTCCTATTGTAGATGAAAAATAATCTGACAAACAGGCAGAAATGTTTAAAGATGAAAAAGCAAAGGCAAAACACCACAAAGGCAGGTTTTAGAAAAAAAAATTAAGCTCCTTTGATTCCAAAGAATAAAAAGTAAAGAAGCAAACTGAGGTATGTAAACTGCAAAAAAACCCAACAAACCTGAACTAAAATAAACCAGGAGGAGAAAAACCAGGTGAAAATTCACAACTGGGAACAAACAAAAAAAGTACTGACAAAGAGTGGGGGAAAACAAAGGCTACACAAGAGAGGGAAGGGTAATAAGCAACAGGTGAAACTAATTACCACAATCGCAGAGGTGGGAAAAACACACAAAGACAGAAGGCATAACAAAACATTACACACAAGGAAAAAATACAAAATAATAGGAGGACGCCTGGAGTGTAAAGCTTAGAGGTGAAACATGTCAAGAGAATACAGGGAGGCCAGGCAATAAGGAGAAGCAGATCTGGAGGGAGACCCAGAGGTGGAAATGCTCAAAAGGTTGATGACATGGGCTGTACCACTCTAGAAGTGTAGTGCTGATGGTAGGATCCCTTTAAGGGGTCCAGCTGGAGGTTGTATTGAAACTTGGCAGGGTTGTGGTAAAGACAAAAAGCTGGGCAGAGCCACAATATCGATGGGAGCCACATTTCCTTTTAGAGGCCAGTGTCTATATAACAGGGAGCGGGCTCAAGACAAGAAGACAGGAGACTCATAAACCTAGTCTAATCGACTGGAGTGCAGGCTGGTTGCTATTCTGCAGGGATGCAGATTGGAGAACTGACTAGATGACTGGCTTGGGGCTAGCTGACTGAGAAAAAAGCTGATAATTAGCAGGCTGGAATGAAGACTGAAAGTTAGCTGAATCAACGTTTGAGATTGGCAGGAAGCAAGCAGGCTCAAAGCCAGGCTCAGCGGGATGGCCACTGGAGCAATCCAGAATGGCCAGTATGTACTTTTAAAGATTATCAGTGCCAGACAACAGTTCAGAAAAGCATTGAGCTTCCAGAAATTAGGGCAAAGAGTAGATTGGAAAATAAAAGAAGGTTATTGCCCTAAAATTATTCTTAATGTCCAAAGTACAGTTAAAACCAAGGAGTCATAATGATTTTAATATCCTTAAAATTCTTTGATAAAAAGCTGATGTCTGTTGGGTCCATTTCTGGTTAATTGGTAAAAATACAAAAACTGAACAGACTGACTAAAACTCAAACCATGATTATATATAAAAACCTGTTTTAAAAGTATATGATTCATTGTATTTTCACAGTTGAAAATAAGAATTCTGTGTCATTATTAGTTTTAAATGTACATAGAATACACAGTTTCTTCACACATCCATTGCAAAAAAATGAACTGTTATCCTTTTTGACATCTGTTCAGAGGTTTTGTCTGTCATAAAGTGATATTTAAGTGAACATAAAATATTAAAACTGATTTTGTTTGCTGTTGTCACTGCCCAATTTGTGAAACATAGACTACTTAAGCTTTGCGTTAGCCCGTTAGCCTTAAGCCTTATGTTAGCCTAAAATCCATTATAGCTTCCATTTAAATTACATTAGCATTGGATTTCTTAATAATCAATATGAACAACGGGAACGACAACAGCAAGACAAACCTAT
>JAPZDY010000001.1:21161886-21176044 GCA_029783645.1 Ctenochaetus hawaiiensis | reverse complement strand
TCCACATGACTATAAACTGATAATTTTCACTGTAATTTTTTTTTTGTTGGGAATCATTTGCATCATGCGTATGAGACTTGTTAGACCCAAAGCATTAGCCATCCTTCTCAGATGGACTGTGTGGCTGCTCCAATCTGTTAACATGGACACTGAAATAAAAGGCAAGATGTTCCTGGAGAGTCCTGGATGTCATGAAATGGACTTGAAAACAACATGGGAATAGAATAGAAAGTTTGTCAGCTTGAGTTAAATAAAATAAGATAATAAAGACAATGGGACTGGATGGACCAGTTTTGTATTTCAATTTCTTAGCTACTAAATACAGACTATTGGGCCTAAACTGTCCCTCAAACACTTGCTTTCTTCAGGGGCCGTGGAGAAGAGCTCCAAACACGGGGCAGAGGACAAGACCCAGAACATCATAATGGCTATGAAGGAGCGCATGAAGATAAGGGAGAAGAACCGCCCTGAGGTGTTCGAGGTGATCCAGGAGATGTTCCACGTCACTAAAGAAGAGTTCAACAGCCATCTGAAGACGGCCAAGCAAGCTGTGCTGGATGGGACCTCCAAGTGGTCTGCCAAAATCAACATCACAGGTCAGCCTGGTTCCTGAGATTTTACCAGAAGGTCCATTTTTCAAAAGCATCTGCTGAAACATTAATGAATCTGTCAATTATGAGTAATTATGTTCATTAGCTTTCACATACACCTCAATCATCAATCACATGAATAGTGATGTATGCTTTGTAACTTGGGATGTTCTGACACTGCTGCAGGTGACCTTTGGCCTTTTTGACCATGACCTTTAACCCTTTACTCAGTCTTGCAACGGTAAATCAACAAAACTGCCATTAAATGTCAGGCTCATCTCAGAGAACAAACAACATTATTTAAATTAGTGTTGGGTTGTTATTAACCTCAAAAATCTTGGTCATTGCCCTTTGACACCGAACCACAGCAGCACGCACAATTATTTAGATATAGAAATTGATTTTGGGAAATTACAATTTGTTTATAAAACCATGAGGGTTAGCACTGCGGGATCTTTCTGTGGACATTAATCGATTAATTTCTGGTCATTATGCAGAGATTTTACTTTTTTTTTTTAAACATGTCTGTCTTCTACTCTACTTGATTCATGCACCTCAGCAGTGACACATACGTTGTTTTCATTAGAGTTCTGTGTCACAGCTCTGGCTGATGGCTTTGCTACATGGTTTTCACTTGTTAAACACTGGCACACGAATTTCAAAGTGTCTGAGGAGAAGTCATAAAGGGGGCATGATGGCTTGTTATTATAGTGGAAGAGTACTTGCTACAACTGCCAGAAATCTTTATGTCTTTTCGGAGCTCACCATGACGCTGCTGTCTGCGGTGTACTTTATAAATGAATCCCCCACGGCTGCACGTCGAGCTCTTTCAGAGATGCCAGTTACAACGCTGTGGCCCTCAGTGCAGTCTGACAGTGCAGCACTTGACGGCACCTTCAGATGAAAATGATTTGGTGTTTTTATGAAGACATCTTTATTATGCATGTTTTTTTTAACTTTTTTTTCAGGGTCTTAATATTTTTTTTTGGGAACGCGGTTCTTGCTTATTAAGAAGGAAGGAAGGGATATAACCAAATCCCATGCCCATATTTAAGTCTCATTTTCTGCTCTATATTTTACACGCTGTTTGATTACATAACCACTGTTGTTTATTCCTATTTCCCTCTTAAAAAATCCTCTCTCAGGCTCCTCTTTCATTTCATCACTTCATGTTATGCACACATGACCTAATCACTGGCTTTTATTTCATAGTTAGATAACTGAAGTGCCAGAAAGAAGGTCAGGAAGTTAGCTTTGTAACCTCAACCCCTGACTCCAGCCCGTCTCTGCAGAAACTGTGCCAGGCTGAGCTCATTTATTGCTCACCTTGCATTTCTGGCAGTGTCAATACACCAGAGAGAAACAGAAACAGAGAACAGAAACAGAGATGGAGGGAGGCAAACAGAGAGGGAGACAGACAGGATGAGAGACGCGATGAGGAGGATTGTAAGAGACGAAAAGGATGAGGAAAAAAAAAATTAAAATTGGATCAGCAGATTCAGTGCTGGAATGAAATGCTGTCAGACCAACTCTGCTACCAGTTTCAGTTCAAGGCACAGAGATGCTCAAAACAAATCCACACAGGGATGTCGGGCAAAAAGTCACCGTGTAAAGAAGCAATAATGGTGGTGATAATGGTGCACTTTTGACAATCTTCCCCTTGAGAGATTCATATTGTTGTGCATTTTTTTTAACATAGAAAATGTGACAGAAATGGTAATGCGCTTACTTTTTATTCTCTGCACATAAGGCCAATTGGGCATGTTTGTTGCAGTGTTGTTTGAGTGAGGGGTTGTGACTGGATGATTTGACAATGATCTGTACATATGTTACTGTCTTAGACCCCTCTTTTGCAGAGCTATTTGATTTTAAGCAAACGGGCCATGGCTCCTCAGACCTCCGTATCCTGCCCGCTAACTTCAGTCAGCATTGAACTGAGGGATATATATGTATCCTGAATTATTTAGACTGTCACTTATGCATATTTAATGTCCCAGTGTCCTTTTTCCCTTTTATGGCGCTGTGAAATACTACTGTCTCCCCTTCTCTGCACCTCCCTCTGTGTGTGCATGTGTGTGTGTGTGTGTGTGTGTGTGTGTGTGTGTGAGATTTTGAATCAGGGATCTTTCTCTGCTCAGCATAGATATGTTGTAGCAGCAGGCAGACACACATAAGTGGGAACTACCTACTGCTTGGATGCAGTGATGGATAAATTTTAGATATATTCAACACTTCACATACACACAGAAAGATAAATATTGGCAGCTATCGATGGACGGGGCTGTTTATTGCATTAACTTTAAACCAGTTCACAAGGGTGTTGTAGCAGCAGAGGAAGTGACAAGACCTTGATTTTTACACGTAAAACCACAAAATCAATTAAATCAAATCTATGCACCCAAGTAGTAATAAAAGCAGAGGTAGATTCATGACTGGCTTTAGCCAATGTTGCTGTAAAATCCCCATGACTTTCAAAATAATAGGATATTATAATAAATTCAGGACAAGAGACCTTCCATCTACAAATTTACATTTTCAAAACCTTCAAGCTGGTTAAATAAGTTGCTCGTGGTTCAAACATGACTCCTCACTCTTCTCTTCGTGATGTTTTCCTTCCAGTCATGAGTGCACAGGGCTTACAGGCCAAGGATAAAACCGGCTCCAGCGACCCCTACGTCACCGTCCAGGTGGGAAAGACCAAACGCAGGACGAAGACCATCTTTGGCAACCTCAACCCGATCTGGGACGAGAAGTTCAACTTGTGAGTGTTCTCTATTAATCTGACCTCTTTCTGTTCGGATAATCCCAACTAAGATTTGGAATAATCTGTTCGAGGGAATCTTAAGGCATCAGTAAATCAGTAAAAGTAAATTCTTAGACTGAGGACGGGTTACACACCAGCTGCACTGCAGAGATTTTGGAGATTCAGACTCTGCTTAAAACAGCTTTACGATGGCATCCATCAGTGTTGACAACAAAGGTCTTAACTCTGGAAATCCTTTTGTGCTTAACTGCTTAGTTGTATGTAGCTCCTCTTGCTGTGTGACTCCTCAGTTGTGCTGACGAGGCTTCTGCATCTTTGTTTTTAAAAAGGCTGTTCTCCTTGGTCAGTATATTGGTCAGTATGCAGTAGCCACTAGAATATCACTGCTAAATCTAGGTTAATTCTCTGTCCCTGCCTTATTTTTTTTGTTATACTCTTCATTTTTTATCTCCAACAACGAATAAACAGTCTGGACTTATGAATCAGTGGGTAGGTCATTCTGCAAATCTAACGGGAAGTAGGTTGACAATATGATGAGTAATTGTGAGGGAGTTTCCAGGGAACTACCTGAAAAATTTATTTTGGAAAATGTGGAAGATTAGAGCCTTTGTAAGCCTTGCGCGGGCTTGCAATGTTGACCACAATAAATGCTGCAGAGTTCCTAGCAGTACTTTTGATAAAATTTCCTGCATCAGTTTTAGAAATAAAAGCAAAGTTCTGCTAAACGGATTTAACTGAAGCATTTGTAATACTGTCTAAAGATAGAAATGTGAAATGTGATTTAAACCAGATTTGGTCCCAACACACTGGACATTAACAGAGCATCTGCATTTTATTTTATTTTATTTTTGAGCCTCTTTTCTAAACTGTAATCTTCTGTCTGGAGATGGAGCGCTGACGAGCCACTGTGAAAGGATCAATGAGGGGTTAATCATGTGCACTTAAAGTGGAGCAGCTTATAGCTTTTTTTTGTTTGTTTGTTTTTATTCATACAAACAGTAAGTCTTTCAGCATTGGTCCACTGCAGGTATCCTGTCCATGGGTTTAGGTCACTGCAACTTTTTTTTTTTAGATATATTTTAGATAGTGTTGGTGCTTCTCCCTCTCAAATTAAGGTCTCACATCAATACTACGATAGTAATTGTTAATACTTGTTACAATAGCCCCATGTGTGTACTACAGGAACACGTGCATACTACTCTGGAGACACGGTATGTGCATGTGTGTGCACATGTCCCATAACAAGGCTCCACACCTGTAATGAGACTCCAGTGGTGGCTGTAATAAAGCTCTTTCCTGATACTACAGGGATGTAGATTAATAGAGCGATACATTACTGTGTGCTTGGCAGAGAGCGAAGTCCCAGAGTAGTGCAGCAGCTGCAGCAAGTGCTTCCCCTGGAAAGGGATTAGTTAAAAAAAAAAAAAAAAAAAATACTGTTCCTCTGGCCATCGCACCCAAGATGTCATTAGAGCAAAATGTAATCTGTCGGTTTTAATTCCAGTGCAGAACAGTCTGACCCCATCTGAAGATGAGTACTTTGGCCACCTCTGTTCTATTTAGCAGAGTCATTATTGTGAAACGTCTGTCAGTTGCACTGATGCAAGAGGAGCCAAAGAGATGGCCATAAAGCTTTCACAAATAAATAATCCTCATTATGCATGCTATACAGTCGTACTTATGAAACCCTCAGCTCTTCTCTGATGGCTTAGCATGCACTGGAAAAGAGGCAGAGTAAAGGTCATGCAGTATCTTGGAGTAATTTCTGCTCTCAGGCAGGCCCTTCTCCATGTACACATACACACTTGCTCACACACACCCATGTGCATACACAATTACACATACATCGTCTTATTTGAATCCAGGCAAAAACTGTTCTCCATATGTTACCGAGAAAACAGTCAGGAAGTGTTTGCTTGTGTGTGTGTGTGTGTCTAAACTGGGGTTTCTGCTTGAAATGCGCATTTGACTGCCTTTCTGTGATGCCAAATGACCTAATGAGCTGTCATTCAATGTGCTGCTGCTGTTGTTGTTTATGTTGTTGTGATTGTTCTGACGTGGTGTAATCATCTTCCACATTGCAGTGAATGTCACAACGCCACTGACCGCATTAAGGTGCGTGTATGGGACGAGGACGATGACATCAAATCCCGAGTGAAGCAGCATTTCAAACGGGAGTCAGATGATTTCCTGGGCCAGACCATAATCGAAGTCCGCACTCTCAGTGGAGAAATGGACGTGTGGTACAACCTTGGTACGTCCATCTAATAACACAATTCACTATTGGAATCTTCTCATACATAAGAGATACTGGATCACTGACAATCATGATAGCAGTTATTATGACACATCATATTAAATGTATAGTGTGTGATATAAAAAGTTATTATGAGATATTTGGCATAACCTTTTTCCATTCAACAAAAGTTTTTTTTTTAATCATTATTCAATTTATTAATACAAATAGCTCAGCCTTTCAGATGTTTCATGTGTGAAAGTAAGCAGCCATACTAGAGCTTTGCATCATAAAACATCATTTCAGAATGGCAAAGCTATGTTTGAAATCACTGATTTTTAGAAAGTTAAGTCTACAGAACTACAAAAGTGACCGGGCGTTTGATACAGTATTGGTGTTATACTGTAGGGTTACAAATAATGATTTTTTTCATTATCAATATAGCTGTCGATTACTTTCTTGCAAAAGTTATCAAGTCCTTCTCAGAAGTTTTCATTTTCAATGTTTTCTGCACATTACAGTCAGAACTAATGAAATATTGTTCCTTGATGCCCAGCCCTACTTTGTCATAATTGTATGATCTGGGCACATTTCACAAGGTTTACATACAAACATACAAAAACTCTTCAAATTTTCAAACACAAAGTCTTTATATCTTCTCCTTTACATTCCCCTTACACTGGTCATGAGCATATGAGGAGGACAAATGTTGGATCAGAAAAAGTGTGCTCCAGTGCATACCACCATTGCTATCCATGTCCTAAAGAAGCCAGAGAGACCTGTAGTTCAGTTTGGGTCCTGATGCTCCTTGAGCAGAGTCTTCTGTGACTCAGTTTCAGCTCTCATCCATCACTGGGTTCTCCATACAACATGAGGGTGAATGGCAGCATAATGGGAGCTTCCACTTCTGTTGAAGTATTATGACTGGCGGCTGCTGTCTTTGTTTGCCTCTCTAGCTAAAAGGAAGCAATTTGTGGTAATAGTGACCCCTGTCCACTGTTGCTGCTTTGTGCCTTTTTAAATGTCCACAATGAATGTTTAAACAGGCCTTTGCTGTTGTGGTGTCCGCCCCTCCAGCTGCCCTCCTCTTGAAGCCTCTTGAGCTCCTATTCAATCCGGGCTTTTGCGTTTACAGCTCTAGTCTGTGTCGCTTTTTCACAGTTATTTTTCACTTTTCTGTCTCTTGACTGTGGAAGAGAACACCACTCATTTGACACATTGGAGATTAATTGTATATGTGAGTGCAGAGGGGGTCCATTTAATGTCTGCAACAAACCCCAGCAGCTGTTGAGTCATTAGCTCTCAGACCTGTCAAGAATGTGTATGCGTGCATCTGTGTGTACGTGGGGGGGTAGGTGAGTGTGCAACATAGTGCATGCACATATAAAGTATGTGTGTTTGTATTTGCATGCACAGAATATCATTCTCTCTGAACCTAAAGCCTAATGCTACTGTTTAGTGTTTTCACTGAGAATGAAGTGAATGGAGAAATGATGTTATATCATTTTAATGTTTCCAATGTTAGATGGTGTTGTTAAAGTCTAAAATCTGGTCAAACTTTATGTGCTTGAGCTTTTCTCATATCACTGAATTGAATAAAACATCTGGAATTTTTTTTAGAATCATCATCTGTCTTTCAGCAAGTCTCCGTCATGTATACCTGCAGTAACTTTACTGTATCATCCAATGTAAAAAACGTTGATGCTACTATATGTTTTTAGACTATAGACTGTGGAGTTTAAAAGTTAACAAATATTCACTTTGCCATTATAGTTTCTGTAAATTTAATAAGTTAAGGCAAGTTGTATCCACCTAAAATCTGGCTGGCAATCGGTAGTTACTTTTCAGTTAATACATAGTAATGAAATTAACTGTGTGTTACAGATAAAAGGACGGACAAGTCTGCGGTTTCTGGTGCCATCAGACTCAAGATCAGCGTGGAGATGAAAGGGGAAGAAAACGTGGTTCCCCCTCACGGCCAGTACACCTGTTTACACGAGGTAACCAGCATTCAGCAGTAGGCAAAATGAATTCCTTCTCAGCTCTAATTGTTGTCATTAGGGAGCTAAGCAAAGATGGTCACTGAGGAAAACCGCATTTGTTGTAATCACACCTGAAAGCAAAATAAATACATTTTTCAACTTTCATTAGTTACAAAATGGCAAATACAGATGGCGATGACTCTAGCTGGGATAAGGGTCTTCACTTGCTGGGTACATACATCATGCAGAGTAACGTCTCTTTTATTTCTTGTTGTGACACTGTTCTCCATCACTGTAACACTACGTTCTTTCTTATCTCTCGTGCCACTCACAGAACCTGTTCCACTACCTGACGGAGATGAAGAACAGCGGGGTGGTGAAGATCCCGCAGGTGAAAGGGGACGAGGCGTGGAAGGTCTACTTTGACGACGTGTCTCAGGAGATAGTGGACGAGTTCGCCATGAGATACGGAGTGGAGTCCATCTATCAGGCTATGACGTTAGTACCACCCTGATCTATAGCCTTTTACCTTACCAATCTGTCACTGTCTCATTGGACAGAGTGGAGGAGAGGAGGAAATGAGAGAAGGAGAAGCAGAAGGAGAAGAGGAGTAGTAAAGATGTCTCCTCAGCAGAATCAGAGCTTGGAGGACTATTGAACTCCTAAGTTTGATTGATTAATTGCTGGTCTCCTGGAAAAAACTCCCAACCTGCAGTGGTCACATTGATCATGGACACACATAAACAGTCTCATTTCCCTCTATCTCTGTCTCTCTGATCCTCAATGACCCTGATCATCCATAAATGTCTCTATCTCTGTTTCCTTCACACACACACACGCACACACACACACAGTACAATCATCGAATATTGATCAAGGTCATGCAATGTCATGTTACATTGTGCAGCGTTGATGTAATGGTTACTGCTGCAGAAATCTGCATCATGGATCTAATCTTACATGTATTTATCTTTAAGTGCACAAGTAGCCTCTGTAGCTTTTTTTGTCTTTGACATTGATTTACTAAGTTCTGCACACCTACTGAAGGTGCAGGGTTTCCTGCCTATAATGCCCCCACCCCCGAGAAAACTAATGAGCTTAAGTTCAGATCATCTCAAAAGTGCATGCTCAACAACTCCGAGGGCTTTAAAGTATTTTCTCTGAACAGCTTGTTCAATCTTTTCACAGACACGTAAGACCAGGGGTCACTTTAACCGAATGTTTTCAGTCTTTGACTGAATTTTTAGGTTTTCTGTCATTTTGACGGATTAGACCACTGAGGGGGCGATCTCCAGCAACGTTAATTCACATACATCACTGTCAACATGTAGACCACCTGTAGAAGACCCTCTGTCCAGTGGGACACACACACTCACACACACATGGCGAAGCAGAGGAGAGACAGGTGAAATAATGGTAGTGGTATGAGTATCAGTTAGAGTCGGTTTCGGCCGTGTATGACGTGCTGACAGGTTGAATGTTTATTTTTTATTCTTCAGCTAAGCTTGGTCAGAGAGCATTTGGTTTAAAACACATCAGTTGCAGCTCCTGATTTTCTTCATGATGTCTGCTAAAAGTGTTACAGTTAACATTTTTAATCAACCATAAAATGATCAGCTGTGAAAAAGATTTTATTTAGACTAAGTTTAGACTTCTTTTTTTGTAGGCTTTGAATTAGATGAGGATTTATAATGAGGTGCATGGTTAAAATATTATGTCATAAATGTTATTTTGCACAATTTTTTTTGGCAGCTAAGAACAAAAAAAAACAAATTTTGGTGTAAGCCCTGCTCATTTCAGTTAGAGACCCATATCAAGATGTCTTGTGAAATAAACAGATAAATGTAGTAGCTTTTGCATTACTTCCCTTCTCTCTTGTTCATTGTTTGCATATGATCTTTTTTGCATTAATTTAATTCAGTGAGTATCAATGAGTTGATAAGTATCGGCATCATCACCACACTGTGATTTCAGCCTGAGCTGCTGTTCGAAAATTTAAAAAAACCTCACAAAACTGCACCTTTTGTTAAGCTCTCCTGCCCTTGCAGCATACGCTTGTTGGGCAGTCCCAGTAGCTCGCTATGTAATTAGCTTCTGCCTTAGTAAATCTGATGCTAATTACACACAGATTGTGTTGGCAAATTGAATGAAAGGCGCAGCTCACATTTGTGCTTTCATGTCCGTAAATCAGGCCACATGCGTCCCCGAGATGAAGCAACACTGAGAAATTGTACTGCAGTTATGCTCCTAATATCATTTGGTGAAAATTGGAGCAAAATTTAGTAACATAAAACCTCAACCTGTGGTGGGTGTTTTGGTGACCTGTAGCAAAATGAGACCAAGAGTTTGTTTAGTCAGTCTTTATATGAAAAGCCAGTTTGCTTTACTTTGTTTCTGATTTCTAGATTTTTTTTTTACCCTTGCCCCAAAGCTTGTTTAATCTTCCGCCTCTTAGTGTTCTCACATACACAACAGCAGCTCCTTCATTAACCCTCCTGTAGGGCAAACATGTCATTTGCTTTCTGTCAAGCCCTGTAAAGCTTAATTTAACATATAAGTAAGGGATGGAACTGCTATGACAACAACATGTCTGTAAGTAGCATAAGCATTCCTGACATTTGATTGTTTGGTGCTGCTGGTGATGAGATGCTAGCTGTTGTTTCAGGCTAACAGCCTTTTGCAGCACATCAGAGACTGCAGGGTTATTTAAGTGCAGACAAGTGAAGCAGTTTAAGTGGATGTTTTTCTTGCATTCTCAGGCAGAGTAAGTGCTTTCAGAGTTGAACCTTGTTTAAGTTTGGTGCCTCTCATATTGGTGCTTATTACGCCTCATCAGAAATTTATGAAAGGCCCTGCCTTTCTGTTTTCTTCATCATAAAGCCATGACTCCCAGTCAGTCCTGACACGATGGCTGCATAAATCACAGCAGCTGCAGGGACTCGCTCTCCATGCTGTGCCACAACGCATCAACCCCGAATAGACCCCTCCCTCATGTTCGTTTTTCTTCATCTCACTCTCTAACCACTCCCTCCCATCCCCTTTTCTCATCATCTTTCCCTCGTTTCTCCCAGTTATCTGAGACGGTAAAATGATATGTGAGTTTGTGCCGAGTGCATCTCATCAACTGGTAGAAACCAAGACAGGAAAACACTATGACAAGCAACATCTTCCTCTCAAAAATTGGCTCAGGAGGTCCAGTTTTACACACATCATGGGACTTCGGCGGATGCCATCATCACTGTCTTAGCATCAATCTCTTTGCTTGCCTAACCCCAAGTGCTCCTGGGTAATTTGGAGGCTGAAAGCAGAGTAATTAAATAGGCCTCCTGTGGAGAACATGTTTGTGTTTCTATTTGTGTGTGTGTGGAAGTGTGTGTATGGCTGCGCTCAGGAGGGGGAGTAAATTTGTAATCATTACTCTTCATAACCCAGTGCCGTTTCTAACGCCTGGGCTTTATGAAGCAATGGCTCACTAAGCATAATGTTCTTAGCTTTTCTCTTCTCCAAACTCAACATCCAACTTCATATTACTAATGGTCTACTCCTGCCTGTGAAATGTTAAAACTTGTTGATAACATAAGTTTCCTTTAATAATACATAGTATATTACAAAAGGCTTGTTTATACTGTAGAGCCTCTGAATTCTGTCTACAGTATCTTTAAGTAAAGGTGTGAAATATCAGTTTAAATCCTTTATCTTTGTGGACTTTTGGCTAAGTTACTTTGAGTTGTGTGGATGCAGAAATCAGCAGATTATAGTGAAATCTGTTTTATTAGATGGAATAAAAAAGGCTGTATTTATAAAGCTCAGCCTACATTGTCTGGTTTTAAGCTCTCAGGCTTGTTTACTGTAAAATGCATCCAGTGTATCCAGATGTTTGGTTGCTATGGGTCATGCTGGAGGCTGAAGAGACAGAAAAGCCTTTGCATTGTCGTTGTCTGCTGCATTAAAGTAAACATACAGATTATTAGACTTCTATGTTTTGTATACTATCTAGAACAGGGTTAATCTTTGGCAGCCAGTCTGGATGTTTACATTAAACACCAGTGAATTTATTGTGTAGGAGACGTTCCACATGGCTTGTGAAGCAGCAGCATGAAGTATCACGACGAGCGTATTCTCTGCACACAGGCTGAGATTTGTGATCAAACCAAAACCTCTCAGGCTCCAGCAGCTTAATTACTGCTGAACAGTGCTATCGGAGATGTGCGTCTGTATGTTAAAGACAAAGAGAGAGAAAGAAATCATCAAATCTGAGGTGGCAACATGTGCACCTTTCTTATTGAGTTCAGTGAGTTGAGGCAGAAGAAAAGAAAACAAGATTTATTCCAACAGTTGACATCAGTTTTGCAACAGTAAGAGGCCCCGCTTCAGTCCCCTCCCCTGGGAAAGATGACTGATGTGATTTTAGTGCACTGCATAATATTAAGATCTGTGCTGGCTTGACATATGTTGAATCACCTCAGAGGAAACACTTTGGCAAGTGCACACGCTGCGCTTGGGTTTTTTCTCTGCTGTATTTATAAAAGATTGAAACAAACAAGTAAGTTTAATAGTACACAGAAACATTTACATTTCTCTCTTCCGTTCCTCCTGATATGATTATATTCATACACACCGTCTAACTTGCTCGCTCCATCTATCACCTTGCAGCCTCATGGCTTTAATAGTGTATGTCCTGCAGCTGTGATTTATGACATCATTTGCCATAGATAGTCATTGAAAACGTTGCTTTATTACATGAACAGGGCAATAAACTACTTATGCACTAACTCTTCAGAAGTAATTGTTTGGAACACTTAAAATATGTTCTCTGGTCAGCAGTCAGAAGGTGAAAAAAATAAAGAAATACTGTACTGCGATGTGTCTTCTCACTTTTTATTTTCTCTGTGGTTACTGAAGTACAAAGCAATGAAAAGCAGTACGGAATGGGGAATATCTGTATGTTTTAAGAGATTTGTTTTACTCTGATCTTCTTTTTTTGTACAACTTTGAGTATTTTGGGGATTACTGAAGAGCATGCCGATTACTTGAGCCTTTTCCCTGTCTGGATTTGTCTAGTTGATGTAGAGTCTCAAACTGTCTCTTTTTTTTTCCTGTGATTTTCTGTTGATCCTTGTTGGCAAATCTCTGTGTTGTCCATGAACGGCTACAGCAGTGCCCCTTTAGTTAAATATGCTATGTTTTTCTTTCCTCCCCTGCAGACACTTCTCCTGTCTATCTGCCAAATACATGTGTCCTGGTGTGCCAGCTGTGATGAGCAACCTGCTCGCAAATATCAATGCCTACTTCGCTCACACCACCACCACCACCACCACCACTGCTTCTGCTTCTGACCGATTCGCTGCGTCCAACTTTGGGGTAAGTGCACCCATTATTGTCTTGTAGTGTGACTTCCACAGACATTGAGCTGTGATCTATGCTGTTCTAAATAAAAATGTGAGTCATCTGTGGTCACCAGTTACACTTGAACAGCATGTATTGCTGTGATATTTCAACCCTGACATCGCTTCTTTCTGCCATCTGGCTCATTTAAAGTTATTTGTCTAAAGTAGGTTGTGCACTTGAGATCAACTAAATCTTAGAGGTTGCCAGTGCTTTCTGATTGAACCTTTAATAAGCTAATGTTGCAGGGCATCAAATAATATTTCCAGGCTGTGAGCCGAGTCTGGCAATGAAGCTAAATCACTAAAATTTGTTCCAGGAAGTAAATATGAATCACTACCGGCATTTTAACGCAACCCACCACGCACTGTTATAAATTTTTAGACACAATGCTTTGGGTGTGGTGACACTGTGGACTGAATTATGGCATTCTCATTCTGACAGAGGGAGAAATTTGTCAAATTACTGGACCAGTTGCATAACTCACTGAGGATCGACCTCTCCAAATATCGGGTAGGTGTGAACTTTTTGCATGTGGTTGGTTAAAAAAAAATAAGTTCATGTTTGTCTTTGAATTTTGCAGAGAGGAATGAAATGATTCATAGAAAAATCTCTCCACAGTGACATTATGTAAAATCAACATATTTTCAAGAGCAATTTCCTTTCCGGTCAAAATTGCGGTTGCCATTTACTGTGATCTGTTTGGTATTTACATCCTTAAGAGCTGACTATGCTTTTGGCAGAAGTGTTGCCATCTAATCTACCTGTCACCTGGCTGATTTGATATAGATTCAGTTCTGCTCACAGGACGCCGTGTGCTTTCTTTATCTGGATTGGAACAACAACCCCGTTTACACTTTGATGTTAATGCAAAATATGTGTCTGTCTCCTGCAAAATAAGGGTAACATAGCTCAGTATGATTTATTTGAATCATTCAGCATCATTAAACAGGATGCATCTTAATGCCAGGTGTAAAGGTGTTTCACTAAATATAGAGATTCAGATGAGAAAAATGTCGTTTGAAAGTGGCAATTTTATACCAAAAACGACATTTAGATAATGATAGATCATTTTTAGATAATTTTTAAGTTTTCACCAGACTTTGATCAGTGGTTTCAGATGGCATGTTGTCAAGGGAATTATCATCATTAAAAAAAAAAATTGGTCCTCATGGCCTAATAAATAGTCCCTGTCATGAGT
>JAPZDY010000001.1:21111608-21152546 GCA_029783645.1 Ctenochaetus hawaiiensis | reverse complement strand
GGAGCAACTTGCAGCATACCTTAAATGCATAAATCTAACTACTCAACATCTGTTAATTTACCAGGCTGAGAGGAGAGATTGTAAGTGAGACTTAATAAAATCTCTTTAGGAGCTTGTTACCTGCATCATTGCAAAAAGTGAGCTGTACAACACTGATGATGCACTTTTCTTAATTTTTATTTAGAAAATATCTGAAAAATCTTCTTTAACCTGTTAGTTCTTAAAAAGTCATTAATATCCAATACAGTTTTTACTTCAGGGTGACTACTCATACATTAGTAAGCAACTTAAGGTAAAACCAGCACCCCTCTCTCACCTCATGCATTTATCATGAATCACCTGCCTGTCATAAACCTGACCTTGTACCTTCCCCTCCAGCTTTAGTGTTGGCCAATGCTTTTTTAAAAAAAAACAACTTACAATGAAACATTAAACATTTTTCTTATTTAACCATTAAAGTACAATTTAAGAACTGCAATAATAACACAAGTATTTAAAATTCATCACCGAAACACTTTAGGTGCTTTGTTTATGTGTGCTTTGTGTTGATGTGTGACCCTGCTGAGAGCATATAAATTCAGTCCGGCACGACTGGAAATCAATAGGCTGTATATCCTGACTGACATTTACCTGACAATAAAAACAGACACTGGATCTATTGCAAACTTTACGTGAAGGACTTCAACCTTCCAGTGAAAACAGAGAGAGTCTGCAGTGAAGATCCATATAAAAGCAGTCAAGCACCAAGCAGCACTTACCTGATGCAAATCACAATCTTGCAGTTGCTTTAAGCTCTTTTGGCTTTCAGATGGCCAGATGTGAGAGCTCAGAAAACATGCATTTTAACATGGATTACACACAAAAATTAGCATGAGAGTATGCTACCATACTGCCTTCTTATGTAAGAATGTATCACTTCCATGCCATCAGCAGCTGCAGGCATGTTCTCATAGACTCATTAAATTACATTTTTTCAAGAAACAGACCATCATCCAGTCCTCAGTCATGGTTTGCTTCTCCAAACACATGATTCCTTGTGCTAGTTTATTTGCCTGAGTAATAATCAGGCAACAGGCAGTTTGAGCTGATTGTTTTACGGTTTAGGAGAATGGCTTCCATACCACAGAAGATAATGTCTTTTAAGATAATGCATCCAATCCCTTAAAAAGCTGAATAATAAGCTTCCTTTGTTTAAACAGCCTGAGGGGTTGTAAGCAATTACCAAACCGGAGAGATAGACACTTTGGCTAATTACATCTTCGTCCGCCATAGTTTCACAATTGACAGCCTCTCCATCAATGTTTCCTCCACAGCAGAAGAAAAGGGAATCAGCTTCACCCCAAAGGCAAATTTCACTGTGACTATGAATTATTATGTTCACATACACCAGGTAGCCCTCGACTCGGCGGATAGAACCCATTACAGACCCCAATTCTCCAGTTGCTAACAGTGACTGACTGCGGCGACGCAAGAGCTGACACGGTGGCCAGGCAGGCAGTGAAATATCCCAGCCACGGCGAGGCATCTTACATAACACAACAACAAAGCGCTCTGTTTTCTGCGCATCTACTGAGGCATAAAATGACTGGGGGGAGGAGGGACAGGGGAAATCTAGCTTAACAGTTTCTAAAGTCTTGGCAGGGAAGGGAGGATTTTGAAAGGCAAGATTAAGGGGAGAATGGAAAAGGGCAAAGGGAATCAAGGAAAGGCGAGAAAGGGAAAAATAATATTTATTTTGGTTCAGGATTGTAGAGTGGATATATTTGTGCAGAGACTAGAAATGTATAGTGGCGACACGCTCATACATCTATGGGAGAAAAGCACACTTGCTTATGCATTATGTAAATATAAATGCATAATTAGACAGATGATAAGAAGTAGGCTGGTTGAGGTTGGTGATATTTGAAAGGCATGCACAGGCAGGGATTCACTGTGCAGGAGAGCTGCAGAGGGGCTCCAAGACTGCTCCACTTGTTACTGAGCAAGCAGTTCAAATTGTATTGATAAGCATCTCTCTCATAGACGTTATCACATATTTGCTGACAATACCCAAACGGTTGATTTAACTGGGTCTGAAGAAGATGTTGTTTGTTTTCAAAATATGCACCTTTGAGTGTATTTCTCCAAACATACAATATGCAACCTATTTGTACTTTCACTGAGCTTTGAATTGGCTTCACCACAGCTTCAGTTCCACCCACAGCTGTTCCTCTCTGGAATATGATCACAGTCTCAGAGAGCATCTTTAATCAGAAACTGTGTAATTTATGTCACATTGTGAGAACTGATGAGGAGCCTATTGTATGCTAATGCTGATTTTTCCCACACAGGGAGAAAAAGTGCATAACAATAAAAAATAAAACCACTAGCTACCCACCAGAGGAGGGATGTGCTGCTATGAATACTTCTGCCCTCAACATCCCATGCACTCAAAGTAGTGGAACTCCACTGCGCTTTGAGCTTAGTACAGTATTCAGCTCCTCTTACAGCTGACAGTGAAGCCCATGGGTGTGTTGTTGACTGTTAAAAGACAGCAGGCTACTTAATCACCTTTAACAATGTGTTTGTACCTACTTGAGGTGAATACAGATGAGCAAAGGGACTCTACACTACGTTTTAGTGGGACGCATATTGCATCTAATTTAGAGGGGTTGACACAACCTTCAGTGTCCTTCATACAATAATACAGCAATGTGTGTGCACACACTCACAGACACACACACACACACACACACACTAGAGATACAGTACACAGACTTTTTGCACATTTTGTATAGCTGACTCACCTCCTGCAGTGATATTTGTTTCATTATTCATGCTTCCAATTTAACGGAAAATTACCTAGCTGCATGTAGTAGCATATCTCCCCCTGATGGTTCAGCCTTCTTATGCCAAGCCATACATTTCTCTTTGAAGTATGCATCACTGTTAATTTCATAAACTATGAGTCATGGGCCAAAATAAATCACAGGTCTGTTTCTTACTGCTTTGATCTTAACTTAAATTAATTGCTCATTTTGTTTTCACCGGTAATCATACGTGAACCTCTCAGTATTTTGAGCATCATGATAAATGGACCTAGCAAATCGGTCTTTCGGGTTGCTTGCTTTAATTTATGATCACTCTGACCACTGTTGTTTCACTTGTCAGCCATTCTACACCAATTCTACTAACACAATACTGTAGTCAAGTCAGGTCATTTTTAATAATGTAGCTCACAATCAAAAGTCACAATTTGCCTCAAGGAGCTTTATAATCTGTAGAGTATAGCACATCCTTTGTCCTTAGACCCTCAACTGGAATATGTGTAAGCTTTCTCCAAAAAAACACTGTTTAGTAGCAGAAAAAATTAAAAACCTCAGTGTATAGAATAGATCTAAAAAATCTTAATACAGTATAAACAAATTTTTATGTACATTGTAAGACATGAGTAAGGAGAGATGGTTTAATCTCTACGATACATGGAAACCAAGTTTACTCTACATGCATCTTAAATGGCAAGTCTCAGCATTATTTTGACTTTTGTTTGCATTAAAAGCTCTGGCGGCCTCCCCATTGCCTTCACATTGGAAAGCAATGCGGTTTTTACAACTTGCTCTATAGCAAACATCGGTGAATATGGAAATTAGAAATTCATGAGCCTTTGATCAATATGATGCTTTGAAATGCCATAGAATAAGTAGTAATCTGTTTTCATGACTGTGGCTCACACGATGATAGACTTAACTTTTTTACAGCTCCAAACCCAAATGATTAAAGTAGTGAACCCTGGGCTGACATGATGACTGTCACCGAATCAGCTCTAAGTCCTGTATGTGTTTCTTGTTCCTGCAAGATTAAATTCTGTAGCTCCTCTGGCTGCAGCATCAGCGATACATGCAACAGCATTACATCCCTTGCATCCCCAGTAATTTAAAACAAGAAGAACAAGTTGATTATTGTAGGAATTGATTAGATTCTAAAGACTGTATATTATTAATGGGCTCATGTGGCATTTCCATTTCCTTGGTTCCCACTACGACATCTTCTCTGTGTGCTGCACCAGAGTCAATATGCTTAAGATTCTTAAATAATTGAACCTAAATTATTCAATGAGTGATCTGTACATATTTCATTTTTTACACAATTTTCTATAAAGCAGAGATTTTTGCTCCAGTCAGAGTTATATACACTATTCTGAGAATGTATATTTCATCCTGTTGGAAGGTTTGTCCACACAGTCCACATGGTGCCACTGGTCAGGTGCATAAGCACGGGTGTGTTTGTGTTTAATCTTGTGTGTGTGTGATACAAATCTGTCAGTATGGCAGAGTTTGTTCCAGTATGTGCACTCAGCTCTGTGTTTTCTGTGCGAACGGCCTTACTTGTTTTTCTGAGAAACCTCTTCATGGCAGAATGAAAGACTGTGACAGTCACTTGCTGACTGGAGATCAGTGTGATTGCACTCAGTGTGGGGTGAACAGATGGTAGAGTCAGTGAGCGGTTTTCAGATTCAACACCTTTCAGCCTGGGGCAGCCACAGAGATATCTGCAACACACATCCTCATCTATAAAAACACATTACTGCAGGGTGGTAACACTTTAAATGCTAAAAGATTTCAGTCCCGGTGGTTTGGTGACACCCGGTATTACAGTAGGCAGCAGCGAGTGCAGTTTTGGTCCCAAAACTCTGTGTCAAACACTTGTTGAGCAGCTACTTTTTTCGGAAATATAACAAAAGAACAACCATAATATCTGTTTTCAGAGCCCCTTTCCTGTTTCTAACTTCTTGTTGTGTTAAGTTAAATGAATCTGCGAATACAGTTTAAAGTGCATAGAAAAAATCATGACAAGATGATAAAATGTTAATGAAACACAGAGACATAAATGTGTTAAAAAAATCGTTGTACATCAACCATCCTTATCTGGCTCTCTGTATGTGATCCAAGACCGTTTATTATTGAAACCAAATCCCAAAATTCAAATTGTCCAACCATCATGTCTGTTACTTCATCCTCAACACTCTTATGCTGTTTTCTGACTCTCAACATCCAACTTTCCTTCCCTGTAGAGCCGGAAACAGGACATTTCCAGAGAGGAGCAGGGTCCATCAATAAAGAACCTGGAGTTCTGGCCAAAACTCATCACTCTCATGGTGTCTGTAATCGATGAGGACCGGACGGCTTACACCCCAGTCATCAACCAGTATGTACTTCTATATTATGCCAATGCATGTTTTCCACCAAGCAGCAGTTTCACACACATGTTCCAAGTATTTTATGAAATACAGTATTGTGGTGAGCAGTTTATTTTTAAGACCTTTATATTGTAATGTTTTTTGTTCTCTTTACAGTATTTGCATATAACAATTATTTGTCAGTATTCATATTTAAATTTTCAAGCGTTAATGAACATTTTAGAAAACATGCTGAGGGAGGCTGAGTTTTTAATACGTCTTCCAGTGGTCTTTAATGAGGACCTCGCTGATTAAATGTTTACCCTTTTGTTTATTAGTTATTCATTATGTTTCTTTAATTATAATTTGCAATCATTGTTGTTTTTTTTACTGCATTTATTTGACTTAAGTAAAGCCAATTCTGGCTTCATTATTTATGACACAGGATTAAATCGACAAGGTAGAGTGATTTTTCTTAAAGCATCAACCTTTATGAATTATTTTGTAAAGGTTTTTTGTGTGTGTGTGTGGGTGTGGATAAACAAAAATCCCTCCTGCTCATCAGCTCCTGACAAAATGAAAAAATAGAATGTGGAGTCTGGAGTAAACATGGCATTGTGTGGCAGCCAGAGAAGCCAGCAGTAAAAATGCTTAGTTTTGTCTAGTGAGCCATAGTGTGGATGGATAAAAGGGGAACACAATTTTGCTAAGTTACATAACAGATGAGAGATTTGTTTGCCAAAAACAAATTGTGGTTGCGGTGATGGTTTTTAAGGAGGTGCAAGGCGTTTGCATAGTTCTGATAATTTGGTTATTTGAATCAGACAATTTGCATGACCTGGAGAAACAGTATGGAGCTTGAGAAGAAATAAGATGAAGCATATTTTTCTTTTTCCGTCTCGCTCCTACTTTTCCTCTCACACTCTCACCTCCTCCTTTCTTTTCTCCTTCCTCTTGCTGATTTACGATGCTTATTAAGACTCTGTTTATGCCCTGAGCTTTCTCTCCTACACTGTCTAATGATAGATTTTGCAATATTCATGCCCATTTCCTCCATATTCCCCCAGTCAAATTCCAGAGTGACAGCAACTCGGGTGCTTTTTTTTAAAAAAAACAAAAAAAACAAAAACCCAGGAGTGGACTTGTTACCTTTAAATAATTGGAGCTACTGCCAGAGGAAAAAAAAAAGTTAGCTCTGTTACTGAGAGTATTTGCTTGGGAATCGAGCCTAAAACATTTTTAAGGCAACAGACTTATCAACAGAATTTATTTTATGATAGGAAATACAAAATTGGACATGGCAGTTGTTTTTAAAAGTGTAAAGGATAAGAAGCTTTAGAGATTATTTCCAGAAATAATCATCATGTGGCTTGTAAACCACATCATTTATTCCTCTACATGGGCATAGACTGTGAGGCATCCACAGGCATGCACAGTAGCTGCAAATGTTACATTCATTTTTGCCATGATGTGTTTTCATTGTCTGCCTCGCCTGCAGTGCACAATGTGGGTGCATGACGAGACTGAAGAATAACTGAGGTTGAGAGGAAGATCCTGAGACTGATAGAGATGAAAGAGGAAGCAATTGTTTCTCGGGTTCTTGTTTTTTTTTTTTCCTCCAGTTGCCAGTGGGAGCACAAATCCACCTCCTCGTCTCAGCGTTTGTTCCTTTACTCCATAAAAGGATATGCCAAAGGTTGTGTGTGCTTGTGTCGGTGTACGCCTGGGCACTGGTTTCAGATGATCACTGTTTCACAGGAATCGTCAGACAAATGTGTTTGTTGTTGAAAACAGGGTGGTCTCCTGCAAAAGTAAAACATTTCCAGATGAATTGACCTTTCTCAGGTAAAATGCCCCATCATCTATAAATGTCCTCCCATCACTGTCTGAAGATACAGATAATTAAACCATTGACATCTCACATCAGAGCTTTGACTGAAAATCTATAGGCATTCAAAATAGCAGATTACTTGCTAAATAAGCTGCCTCCCTCTCTGTCTTCTCTCTCTCTCTGTCTCTCTCTGTCTCTGTCTCTCTCGTTTGCTGTGTTATTTCCTCCAGGATGGGAAATGACGGACCTATTTTAGATTATGAGATTCACCAACCATGTCTCCTTGCAAATCTGTTAAGCCGTTTGTTAGAGATTCAGGCTGGGCCAAGCCATCAGGCCGACCATTCGAGCGTGGCATTACACGGAAATCACTCTGATTGGAATCCATTTCAATTCCACCAGGTTTCCACAGGAACTGAATGTGGGCAAGATCAGCGCAGAGATCACATGGAACCTCTTCGCCCTGGATATGAAGTATGCAATGGAAGGTCAGTAAGGCTGCTGATCAGACCATTATCGCTTGCTTGAGGGCATGTGTGTGTGTGTGTGTGTGTGTGTGTGTGTGTGTATCTGTAAGGAAGTGAATGAGAGCTGAAGATAAATGGCACACAATGATTGAGTGTTGGTGAAGAATAATAGGTTACACTCTACAGCAACACACACTATCCTGCATGAATGTGTGTGTGTAACGACTTTTTAGCTATTCACCAAGTTAACAGCTAATTTGTCGCTCTCTCCGCCATTTGTAACTACTCTGAAAAAATGCTTAGTGTCCCCATGTTACCTCTTTGTATCTGAGTGCTGTTTATTGGCTGGTGTCACAGTGTTGTTTATCGGCCTGGTCTGGCTGCGGTCAGCTCCACTGCCTGTCTAGATTACACTTCCCTGATTTCACTCTATTGATCATTATAGAGAAACTGGAACTTCTTTTAATCAAGATAAACAATTGATCAATGGTGTAATAAGAAACAGAGGAGACATACAGGTTCGTTCATTTGTGTGCAATTTTGTGTATCTTGTGTGCCCCTGCATTGTGCCACTTATGTTTCTGGGCGAAAATAAGATAAAGAGAAAAATCTCTAAAGCACAGACAGCTAAAATCTAAAGTTAAAAAGAGTATAATTAAGGGTCACTGGATCATTTTTGAACATAATTATGCACTCATAGCAGCCATAAGAAATGATTCCACTACTCCACTTCCATATTTTTATGTCCCATTTAACACACTATTAAACCTTTTATACCAGATTGTGACTACATATACAAAATATGATAGATTTTAAAAGTATATACATTTACTGCCTGGCGCGCACAGGAAAAAACATATAAAAGGGAATTTTGCTTATATGAAAATAGTTTTTTGCAATTTGTCATCTGTCATGAGCCTTAATAATCAATCAGTTTCTGCCATTATCACTTCTAACTCAAGAGTATCAATCTTGTCTTTTTGTAGCAGCCATGTTGTGCTTCACATAAACAGTAAATATGCTACAAGTTATGATATATTTTAATCTTCTTGTAATCTTTTATATTTTCATATGTACTTTGTCATTGCAAGTAAGTCTTTATCCACAGGCAGCAGAGACTTACAGTGATCAAGCAGTAAATCTCAGATGAGCTCTGCTGGCAGGAAGACAGATGTGCCTATGTTCAACGTGGGTTTTGACTTTAATCACCAGCGCTCTATCTCCAGCTCACCTATCGAAAGGCAGTTGATGCCTCCCGGAGGTTACTGAGCTAGCTGCTTTTTAAGTTTTGAGGCGTATGGATCAAAACCCAGATATCAGGATAATATCGAATATTGGATTCTTTATTTGACTTTGGTGGAGAAGATAAAGGCTTCAGTATAAAATTTTATTTCAAACGTATCTTTCTCAGTCCAAGTTGAACCTGCAAACCACCTCTGTGCCGAAATAACCGGAGATAGGACGTGACATTTGCTACTTAAATGAAATCAGAAGACTCAGAGAGGGAGCAGTGAGAGACGCTTGGATCTGATTGAGGTCAAAGATTGAGAATACTCTTCAGACTGTGTGTAAGAAAAAAGGAAGATAATCACCAAAAGAGCTTATTGGTGATTTGTTCTCATCTACACCACACATACCTGCTGATTTCTTCCTGCTAAGCCATCTGGAGTTGCCATGGCAACCAGGTGCAAAAAGACAGTGCAGACCTATAAGCACACACGTGCACATAGAGATCATATAGATTCTGAGGTATGAGGTGCTTTTGAATGTGATCTGCTTTTAGCACACTGAATCTTTATGGACTATATGCATATAAATGTGACCATCCATCAGATTATAATGAGACATATATAGATTCATCGCGCAGTGTGTGTGTGTGTGTGTGCAGCGATGGATCTGTGTTTCTGTGGTGAGTTCAAAAACAGCAGCCACAATATTTCTGGATTATGTGAACTGAAATTTGCATTGAATAACTAATCCTTTTCTTTCCATGATTCCACATGAATCATTTTTAACATTTGCTATTTATTTCCTATGGAATTAAGCAGTCAAGTTCATCTGATGCTGGTGGTACATCCATTGCCTTCTGTCATAAACAGAATGTTGTAATTTATTACACCATCTTCTTCCTTTGCCCCCAGGAGAAAAACCTATCTGAAAATGATTCACCCATCAACCTTGTTTCATCATCTGGCAATGCAATAGTTTCTAAAACTATGTCTCTGCATTTACCAAAAGAATGGTGACCTTATTCTGTATGTCATGTGTTATAACACAAGCCAGCAAATTTTTGCACAAAATCCACCCCTCTGACACACTGTAAATTAAGTGTAGGGGATTGTAGTAATCCTGCAGCCTGGTTCAAGAAATTAAAACAGTCCAAAGTGCTCGGATCACAGGAAAAAAAAGGGAATACCACAGAATGAGAGTGGAGATTACAATGGTTCTATTCCACAGAAGAATACAGCGTATATTAAGTTTCATTGCTGCTAAATGCTGAAGGATATAAATGCTTTTCTAAGCAAAGCAAGTGGAAAATTTTCAACTTCTATTGAAATTAGCACAAAAATACAGAACAGTGTGTGATCAGCATTAAGATACACATGTTGCAGTCTATTTGTAGATGAAATTAATGCAATGATTTTAGTTAAGTTTTAATTGAGTTTAGTTTAAATATTAACAAATAGTTATCCGAAAGGGAAACCTATTAATATAAGAGTAAAGACGTAACATCACCGACTTCCTGCACACGTGATAACCAAATAATAGCAATGCTAATGGTTTATGATTTTTTAATGATTACAGCTCAGTATCAAGATAGTTCAGTAATTACTTACTTGATTAATCTTTTTCCTTTTCGCATAGAGAGCAGTTGTGGCTCTGTGTGTGTGTGTGCAGATCTGAGTCAGGGCAGCTGGGCATGTGACCACCTTAGGGTGTTACTGACTGCTGCCACAGCAGGTTTGGGCAGAATGTGAGTTGTGTGTGTGTGTGATTTGCCTGAAGGTGTCCATGTTACAAAAGGAGACAAGAAGCATGGATGCACTCAGTACCATATACCCTCTTTCTCACTCCTTGAACCCGGACTATCTTCCCTTGCTTTCTGTCCTCTTGACAGTACATTGCTGCCCGCCCACAGCGACACGTGCCAGGAGGAGGACATGACTGTCATGTTCCTCAAAGGAGCACTTTGTATGAATTGTTGCTCATTTCTTGTCGGTCCCGCTGGCTGTTGGAGTTCTAGGTTTGGTTTGGTTTGGTGGAAACAGGCTAGCAGTTAAATGATGAAGAGTTTCATAGCTTATAAACTTACATACAGTAACGCTGGTGTGCAGATATGCTCATTGTAAACTGCATAATGTGTTTTACTGTGTAGATTGTAAATCCACATAAAAATCTTATTGTGCCAGTTGCAACTTGGGAAGCAAGGCACACTTTATTGATTTTACTCACTCTTTATAGTAAAGGTGTGTGAGTGTAGTGTGTTTTTATTGCAGAATATGAAGACCATGTGGATCTTTAAAATGCTTAGATGTATGAAAGCTTCACAGTAATAGAGAGCCTGATAATACAGTGCTGCTTTAACACCAGTGTGGCTACATATCACATTTGTAAGTGGATTATGATTGCTAGAATCATCAAAAAATCTCTTACAGTTTAAAATGCACCAAGTGGGTGAAAGGACCTTCAATATTATAGTAGATACGCTAGATGTCTGTTTTTTTACTTGGTTCTTAGTGTCTCATGCTACAATAGATGCCAGTTCTCTCAGCTTACATGGAGATAGACATGAAGCTGATGGATACTCCATCGTTTGCTAGAGATCCTTTGATCGTCAGTTAATAACATTGATATGCAGACTAATAAGTACATTGTTAGGTTTAATGTAAAAGTAAATAGTTCTGATAAACCTGACCTTGCAATAGACACATAAATGTACCAGGTACATCCATACACCTGTGTCTGTGTGAGTGGTCTAAAAAAAAAAGAGAACATAAATGTTTATAATAACAAGAAAGAACTGAACAGTGAACACAGCGAATGTACTTGCTGGCCTGCTTTCTACAAAGCTCGGTCACAAAATCAACATTCAGTTGCACAATCACAGCTACAAATTGGAAGAGGAACAACTGAAAATGATTGTTTTTATCGTTTTATCTTTGATTTGATGTTATGCATCCATCATGTAAAAACAGTACTTAGTTTTAATTCCCTGGACATTTTCTGTCTCACCCATCATGCTTTTAAATACCATCAGCGGTGCTGCTTTTTAACGGGGTGTGTGAGTGTCTTTGTTTGTGTGTGTGTGTTGAGATGATCAGTAGGAAAGCTGTAAATAAATGCACAAATGGGTATGAAATGTATATGCGAGCTCTCCACTTTGCGTGCTGTACACACATTCAATGTGTGCATGTTATCTTAATTGTGCATGAAATGTTTGTGCTTTTACACGAATAATGACGATAATGAGGTGGTAGGAGTAGGTACAATGAGTCAGTTCAGGTCGCTTCTTGTTTTCTCATTCAGACAAATGGAAGTCACTCACAGTGACCTGTTTACGTAAGAAGGCAGACAGAACTGGCAGGGAAGCCGACAGAGACACCCTGAAGGAGGCGGACCAGAGTGTCCTGCTTCGTCGGTCGATTTTTCTCCATTTGTGGGTCTGTGCATGCAGGCATGGTTGTCTGTGCATTAGCGCAAGCATTCAGATGCACCCATAGGAGAGAATAAAGGAGAACTTAAAAAGGGTTGTGCTGAGGTGTGCCTGTATGCCTGTGTGCACACATGTGCATGTGCATTACTTAATGAAGTCTTTGATGCATCCTCAGCTTCCTGCTCCGAGGCCTCTGGTGCCGGCGCTGGTGCAGAAATGGATGCTGCTAATTTTAGCATCCATGTGAGAATCTCTGAATGTGTGAGAGGGAGAGAGAAAGGGAGATGACAAAAAGAGGTTGGAGGGAAGACAGAGAGAGAGAGGATAAAATAAGAAATAGAGAAAAGCAGTAGGAGGATGTGTGTGAGTGAATGGCTGTAGCTAAAACTACTCTCTCGTCTCCCCATTCACTTTTACACGTGTGGTAAACATTGCAAAAGGTACTCAGAGGAAAATTAGGTTGTCAGGCACCTATCATCATTAGTGTTGTTTTCAGTGACCACAGACAGAGTCACATGCTATTTTGAGTGCAGGCTCAAATAAACAGGCTGGGTCATGTGGGGCTAGCTCACCAAATCTCACCATAAGGTGAACAAAAAGTATCAAATTAAAGGAGGAAATCCCTCATGTCACCTGTCAAAAATGTGCCTTTGTAAAGGGGTAGGATCAATGACTTCACTGTTTGAACATTCAGCAATGATTTCTTTTCCAGACCTCAGAGTACTTGTGTGATGAAGTTCCACAGTACATGCAGTATATTAACTGTATAGCTGTTTAATGGCTCTGGTCTCTGGAGCATGTCATTAAAGATCCAGTGTTCCAGCAGCCCATTAACTCATCTTCAGCCTGTTGGAACAGCTTCACTCCATCGAATATTTTAATTGAATTTCAATTAATATACCTCTTTAAGGGGTGTTTTGTTTGGTGAGAAAGACATTGTTTATGGGGCAGGGGCATGGCTAAAGGTTGGGTGTTGTCCCGCATTGTCATTTTAATAAGCTGGTCTGTTTTCAAGCAGTTAATTTATAATGCCTTTTCTGCAGTTTTCAGCAGAGCTCTGCAAATTCAATTCAGATCTCTCTGTGCCTCAGCTAACAGCGAATGGCTTTTTATATTGATAGAGTTTATAAAGCACAGAGAGAGCCTTGCAAGTAGTGCATTTATTTCTGAAATGCAGATCTCATAAATTCTTACAAAATTGTCTCCATCAAAAGTAAAAAATTTGTTCTGTTCACTTTAAAAGGATAATCTTTAGGTGTTAAAGTCATTTGTGACTTCCCATCTGTTATAAACTATGATCATTTATTTTGGGCTAGATCATTGTAGGTTTCAGTTACTGCAAATGTTCTCTTATTGTGAGAAAACTGGAAGTCTGTGTGTATGCAGGAAAACAGAAATATGCATATTCATTCCTTTCATCATATTTATAAAGCTGTGTGCGTGCATGATTTTGTTTTACAAATGTAAAAAAAAAAACGCAATTATTTCCACTCCTAAGGTTTTACGGCACCACCACTCAGCAATCCCAAAACCTGTCAATGAGAATAACGTTAAATAAGAAACAGTTCAATAAACCAGTTGTGTCACATCAGTGACGTTCTCCAGCTGCATCAAACAGCTGTCATTGTGCAGGGAACCAGGGTACCCTAACTTATCAAATGTACATGATAACTGTCATCACAGTAATGTCTCAATAATCACCATTTAACATCAGGATGATGATAAAGTGATTAATCAATAGAGGACATATCGAAATAGACATTGGAGAAGATCATCAGCGGGGAGATCATAGCTTTCATTACCCATCAATTGATATAAAAATTGTAAAACTAAGCTTATAAACGCACCCTTTGAGTGACATTTATATATATATATATATATATATATATATATATAACATCACTGTGATTAGTTGGCAAAAGTAAATGTCAAGCCCTGGTCCTACCGCATTAAATGTTCAAGTCACATCAACAATAGTTTATGTCTCTGAGGGCTCTGGTCTTATAGCAGAGCTGTGTCAGTAGGCCCCTGTAATACAGCTTAGGAGGCCCTGACAGAACTGGGTCAGAAGTCAAGATGAAGGAATTATGTCACAAAGAGAGAACTGTACTGGAGTTGGCTGCCACTCTGCACCTCCAGTCTTTGTCTCGAGCAAATCTTCAACTACAGGCTCCTATAGATATACGGCATTAAAGAATGATAATTGAAGGATTGAAACGCTGTGGTGAACCACTGGAGTTCCTCATTATATCCACGGCATTTAAATCAATGAGGCAGAGAGTGAGTGAGTCTCCTGTGGGTTTTTTCTGTCCCGGTGGGCTGAGTCAGACAAGATGACATCCTCACCAGGGACCTTGAGCCTACTCCTCCCCCAGGACAACCCACACTGTTTACCACCAGCAGGGCAAAAAGGCACAAACACACATACATATGCAGAATGCGCATGCACAAATGTGCATGCACACACAGGCGTAATGTAACATGGACAGACATGGATACACAGATATGAGGGCCCTATTTAAATGACCTGATTGCAATGTTAGATCTCATGAGTACATACAATAGGAGCGCATTCAAGCACACTTGATACTTTGGTCTATATATGGTTATAGTTAACAGCAAAAGTGCAGGTGAAGTGGAAAATAAAACGAATATGTGTGGTGATGAATTACTTTACTCCCAGCCAGTCAAATTATCTATCAAGCAGCCATTCTGATTACAATGGCCCATAATGAAAATGTCTCACTAAATAAAAGGGAGAGGCCAGACTGGCTTCTCCAGACTTACCATTGTTGTCCAGGAAATGGAGGGTAGCAGGGTGTAAATGTATAGTGAGACAAGACATTTGCATAATATCATAAGCAGAAAAAAAAGAGTCATTATAATGCAGGTGGTAGACAGGCAGTGTTGAAGAAATTTTCAAAAGGGACAAAGCATCAGTTGCCCTTTCAGTATTATAACTCTGTTGTAATATATTTCAGTTAGCAATGTAACAATCTAACGAGTTGCTTTTTGGATAGAAAATATTTAGGGAGAATATTGCGAAATAGTGACAAAGGACTTTAGTGATGTAGAAAGAGCTGTTTTAAGTGTGTGACCTGTGTGTGTCTGATGCCTTCAGGGTCTTATTGGCAGCTTTGTCTATGGTTTGCGGTGCGTAAAATCAGGAAAACACAGTCTTAAAACTGGTCTGTTTGATGTGCAAGTCCAGTTATTTTATGGCAGTCTGTCATTGTTTCCATGAATCACTTGGAAACTAGATGAAGGACAAATGTTGATGGTAAATAGTCATTCATCATAAACACATTCCAGACTCAGTTGTACTGGCATTCCTGCAATAATTACATGAAATTTTCCATTTCCTGAGAAATGTAGGTGTTTAAATTCCACACATTGACATTGTATTTAAAAAAGATCTGGTCCTTATGACTTGATTCCACCAGGTGCTGCTTTATGACAACAAATTTGCTATGCACATTTGATTTGTTTGTTTTTTCTTTATTTGTGTACGTCTATATGGGTTAAACAGACCTATTTACCTATGCAGTTAAATTTTGTGCACACTCAAAGATCCCCCTCACCTTGTGGTACCTTATTTGCATGCAACTACTGTATTATTGAGTCTCTTTGCATTATTAACAAGTGTGTAGCACAACAAAGTGAGACAATCCATATGACACCACAATGAGGCTCCAGGAGGCTTAATTTGCATAAACAGCATTAATAAATATTGGCTTATCTTCCAAATTGACAGATTACCCATTTGAAAAAATCTGACACCTTAGCTCTACAACATAATTACTGTCATTGAAATGAAATTCTTCAATGAATGATAAATTAATCATATTGAAGTTTAACAGCTTGAAATTAATTGTGAAGAGGCCTTGATTGTGTTTGAAAACACAAGATATGCCTGTCATCTCCAACATTTTTGAGTGGAATTCTTATTTATAAAAAAAAAAAAAAAAAATTAGAGCCATTTTCTTCAAAAAAAAAAGAAAAATCAAAAGATGACTCATTCTGAAGCGAGCCAGCTTCAAGTTTTAATGCAGTTTTTTAAAAGCACTGTCCCTGCGGCCTCATTTCCCTCTGATTCTCTCCTCTATTCAAACAATAACACTGGACTCACTGAATGGAAAATTATATCCGTTTGTTTTCATTCAGCGTGTGCAAAGGAGCCCTTTTTTCTCATCTGTGCTCTCGTTTTTATAGAGAGAGGATGTCAGCTTTATGACTCCCAAACGGAAGACCTTTGAAAGCAAAAAAAGAGCTTTTCAAGGACTTAATACTCTTTTAACCTCTGGCAGATATTTCTATCTTTATACCACATATTTTGAAGCTTGAAAGAAAAGTTTTAATGCAGAGTATTTGGCTGGCGCAATTATTCATTCCCTTCAGTGAATGAATGCAGTTTAAAGTGATATAAACATTCATATAACCAGTCATCTGTAATGCTGATCAAAGATAACTCCTGCTGTTCTAAGAAACAATGGATACTGAATTCCCTCTTTTGTTGCACCATTATATCATTGATGCAGCTGACATTAACTCATGTGCCACCATCAGGCCCAAATTTCAGCATATATACACAAAATATAAACACACATACATACATAAAACCACTGGCAAGCTTTATGTAGCCACGTTCTCTCATTAGTAGACTTTTCAAATACTACAACATCCAAAAATCATAAAAAAGACTTAAAACTGCCAAAGCTTATTTCCTGCTGTTTGTACTTAGCTTTGTCCTTTTAAGTTCTTTGTGAAAAAACAAAACAATGTAGACTCTTTTCTTAAATCAAATGCATCAAACTCTACTCATGACACATTCATTATTTGGTATGAATATATCTATGTAAATCATTAAAACCATCTAAGCTAAAGTGTCGCTATAATTTTACCGAAAAAGCAATGCATTCTTTTTTGGGCGGTAGAAATGCATTACACTGAACAGGTATGTATACAGCATATGTGTTTATGGGGATGTTATACACACACACACAAACCCTGCAAACTCAAACACGGCAAGCTAGCAGAACCTGGCTGGCGGGACCAAACAAAACACCTGCTGACCTCTACTTTTTTTTTTGTCTCCCAAATAACCTCCATCTGCTTCCTTTAGGTGACTGTGAGTGTGTGACAATGGGCGTGTGTGTGTGTGTGTGTGTGTGTGTGTGCGTGCAGTCAGAGCTTAGGGCGGAAAGGTTGACAAACAGCAACTGTGTCTGTGTGTGTGTCCAGCATGGTTGTGTACGAGCTGCCTTGCAGTGCCAGCTCAGTTATTAAAGCAGCACTGCCACAGTGGATCCTGATGTGCAGCCTCTGCAGCAGAATAACTGCAGGTCTTCTCAAGTACAACAATTTCAACTCAATATTCACAATGTTTCAACCGCCTGCTCCTTCCGGGACACAGACTGACCAGATGAATCCAGACGTAACCTTAAATCCCTCAGAGATTTTAGCCATAGACACACTTTGGCTGTGAAAAGTTGGGTTAAGAGAAAATCCATGATCACTGCCATTTTCCAGTGTTCTGCTCCAAAGGAACATAACCGAAAGGTGCTGGGATTATTGTGGCCTTCATATCAGTTATGTGCAGGACTTTGGAAAACTTTAAATAGTCCCCTAGTGTGGCTCCTGGGATGTATAAAAGAGATGTTGAGATTTACTCGTGTAAGTTTAGCAAACTCAACCTCAGGTATGAACTCTATGAGTATGAGTGAATTGAATAAATTGAACAGACACAAGCACACCAGCAAAGACTATAGGGCTATTTAAAGAAATACCTTTTTGTTGCTTTTATGGTGCATATTCTACAGAACACTTGTTAGTCAGTGTTCCAGACCTGTGAGTTTCTGCTCATTTATACCCTACGCTGACACTGTTTCAGCGATAGTATGTGCTAAATTGACAGATCATCCCCAAATCAAAAATAACATATTAAAAACTGTATATTCCTCTTACCTGTAGGGCTTTTATCCATCTAGATTGTTTGGGTGTGAGTAGTTAGTTTGGAGATATCATCTGTATGAGATGTCTGCAATTTCATAAATATAATGAAACTTGATAGCACCTGGCTCACAGTGCCCAGAGCACCAAAGAAATACATTTGAAAAACTCGACAGCAATGTCTGATATTATATAAATATGTAGTTATTGAATAGATGCACGCTTCCTTCTGCGCAGTGTATATAATTTTTTTTTTTTTTATCACTTTAAGCAGCTGGGTCATGATAACCTGCAAGAGACACTGCTGTTAAGTTTTTCAGGTATATGTTTTAGCACTTTTGGCACCACAAGCTGAGTGTCAGCTTATGTTTGAGAGAATGCATCTCCAAGTCTGATATTTTTTAAAACACTGCAAGTCACACCAAACAAGCTACATCAAACAAAACAAATAAATAAAAATGGGAAGAGAGGAGGAAAAATATGTATTTAGAATTTTTGGATGAACAATTTCTTAAGCCATGGTAGCTATGGAAACTATCCAGTTTTTCTTATACAGTGTTCTGCAGCATATAAGTTTACTCACACTGCTTTCTGACTTTCCTCAAGAGATACCAACACTGTCCAAACTGTCAAATGAACTATCGTGTTCCATCTAGTTATGAAGTTGCCTCAAACTAGTAATACCTCAACTGTGAAACACGGATATTTAAACATGATGCATTGTTTTATTTTTACACTTATTTAAATTTTAGCCTAATTTACATGCAGGCATGGTGTATATGACAGCCAGCTCCTGTCATTTTAATGAAAGGGGTTTTATATATTTATAAGAGAAGTCTAACCTCAGTTTCTCTTCCCATTCTTATGATTAAAATATTGCATTGTGTATTTAAATACATTATTCATGAGATTCATGAGATGTAGATATGTTTATCACAGATACATAAATGTTTTCCTCTCAGCTAAGAGAAGAGTGTATGATGACATGCATGGCCCTAGTCAGATGAAGAGCCATTGTAGTTATCAAGATTAGGATACAACAGCCAGGGTGAAATACATGGGTTTTAAAATGTCTTTGATGTGTTGTGAATGTTTGTGTCTCATATCAGAAAAAGAGTGTGGGAATATGTATGTGAAGTCTATTACACTCATGTGAACTTTTCATGTGAACATTAGAATCCATTCACGTGTCTCAAAAAAAGCATTAGCATGATCGGACGAAGCTTTTACACATTTCACATTATATCTGTGGAAAAAAAACTGCTATTACATGGATATTTGCAGTCTTCTAGTTAAAAGGGATTGAATAGATAATTACATATTGAATGCAAAATACAACTAGTATGAAACTCAAACTAAGAAGGAAAAAAGGTTGGAAAATGTTAAATGATGTAGAATCCCAGACTGCAGTGGGAAAAGGAAAGAGAATGGGCTGGACAGACAGGTGAGAGGATAATGAGGGAAAAACATGGCTCGGGAGGAATGACAAGGAGCTGGAGACAGAAACTGAGGCAGAGGATTGTGACAAGCATGGCGACTTACCTCGGGTAAGGACAGAGTTTGGAAGATTTATGCTGCCATACAGCATTTTCTAGGTGATTTTTCATTGTGGCTGACGACGCCTTTGTGTTCAGGCGATACTGTAATGTTAACAAATGTTGACTGACAATGCTACATGGGAAGAGAGGTCTGACTGCCATTTCTCCGGTTAGGGTTAGGTTAAGTTCATAGAGTAAGATTTTTGAGGTCAGCGTAGAGCCATAGTCATGGTTCAGAAAACCCAATTTTATTGGTAGGAGATGCAATATACAGACCGCAGTGTCTGTGACTCCAGACACACCAGACCGACTATAATGAACTAGAGGCAAAAAGTCTAATAACTGTGTTGTCTCATGTCGCATCTGGGCCAAAAAGTGCACCTGAACAACCCGAGAAAACTAAAGAAGACCAACTAGCACATGCAAAGGTGCCTGCCTTAACTCTCTATACTAGCAGGTGATGGTGTTTGCCCTCATTATTAGTTTTGTGCTTCCTCTCCTTATTTCTGTTACTGTTCTCCTGTACCATTTACTCTGTTGATCAGCCAATCAAAGTGATTTCTGTCCCTGCTGCCCTCTCTGTTGTCTCTAAAGCCACCAACAGGGGTCAACTAGTGCCAAAACTTTGGAACACATTGCAGCATTTAGGGCCAAAGAGGACATAACATTGGCCCGTGGTAGATGTGTTATGACCTGAACCTTAACAGGCTGTCTGCCCAAGTACCCACTGCCTTCCACCATTGCTCCTGTCAGACAACAAGATGTTGTTTGCATGTCAACAAGAGGTTGCTTGCCAGTCAACAAATGCTATTTTAAACTTTGAACAATCTACAAAAGCATTCATATTTGGCATAACGCAGATGAGTGGATGGCAGTGCTGTTGAATCCACCAGTGTTCCAGGCTGCAATCATGATGGATTGTCTCTCAATTTTTTAGTTAGCACTAATAAGGATGTATTATGCAGGTAAAAAGTTTACCTTAAAATCATGAACTGGATAATGATAAACCTGTTAAACATCTGCATGTTAAGATGTAATTGTGAGCATATTAGCATGCTAATGTTAGCATTTAGCTCAAAGCAGTGCTATGCCTAAAAACAGACTCACAGAGCTGCTGCAAGGATGCACACACACATATTGGGCCTTATCTCTTCTCTTTTGTCAGGGTTTTATCTCCTTTTCATGCACTGTTGACTTGCTCATTTGTCTTTGATCTCTATTCTGTTTTATCTGTGTTGCAATTATATTGTCATGATACTACAATTGCACCCCTGACCCTTTCTGCCATGATATTTTCTCTGCCGTTTCTGCTCTTTGTGACATTGTTTAATCTGCAAAAATTGAAGCAAAGAGTTTACCCACAACTGCAGCCGCAAGATAGCTTTATTTCTTGTGGTCTCTCTTGCACAGTCTTTTCTTTTTCATCTTTTCTCCCTCTTGTTTTTTCTACTTCGCTGGTTTCATTTTTTTTCATCTCTTTCCTCACTTTCTTATGCCATCCACACCCATCTCTCCCCCAGGGAATCCCATTGAAATGTTTAATTGTTTCGAAATGTCCACAGTGAACTGGATGAAATGACTCAGCATTCATGTCAGCTGACATCAGTACCAATTGAGCTAATACCATTTTAACTTCAGTTTGTTTGCAGTCATTCAAGGACTTTCATTTTTATTTGAGGAAAGCTGGACATTATCACAGGCTCAGTTTGTATTTTCTAATTGCTTGGTAGCCCGAGGTTGTACATAATTAAGCCTGTTAAAATAAAATGTCAGATTAAAAGCAACCACTGCTGCCCAAGTCTTTATTTACTTATCGAGATAATAGCACATCATTTGTGTGTGTGCGGGTGTGTGTCAGTGCTTGTGCTTGTTCTCTGGTCAGTCCAGATGTGTTACTGTTTGTAAGACTCTGTATTAAAGATTTGATGATTTCAGTGGTTACACTGCATATGCTAACATGTGATTATTTGTTATTTAATCTGCTTTACAGAGCATGATAAGCACCGCCTATGCAAAAGCACGGAATACATGAATCTTCACTTCAAAGTCAAATGGTTCCACAATGAGTACGTCCGTGACCTGCCGGCTTTTAAAGGCGTTCCACCTGAGTATTCCCTGTAAGTGTACTTTCATTGTCTCGCGCATGAATATTAAGAAATGTGCCAAATATAGATACGTTTAAAAAGATCGACTGACTTAGAGTTGAGAGAAATGTTGCAGAGAAAAGGTCAAATGTATTCTATTTCAAACAAATTAAGCTAAATACAGATAATTAGTTTTGCTTTTGACATTGTATTACCTCCAGTGTAAATTTCTGTGACTAATCGATGCCCATATTAATTAAAAAGAAAGTCTTTTTTTTTGTAATTGGCAAAACAAAATGTTCAAAGTCCTTTTGGGAAAGTCAAGTGTCATTCACATAAATAAGAAAAAAGGAGAGGCACATGCTTTGATCTCTGTGAAGCTGTTTTATACCCTGATTAAAAATAGTATTGCAAGGGTAAAATAAATTAACCACTTTATAATTACTTTGAGCACAATTTAAATCATATATGAACACCATAATGTCATAAATGAGGGGAAAAAATACAATACATTCACATAAGGTTATCGATCATGGTTGCTAAGAATGAATCTGTAAAACTGTCATGTTCATTTAATCTCTGCTGCCACTTTTTTTTTCCCTACAAGCCTTCAAACAAGCTGATCATAAACAGTTTTGGATGAGGAGACAAATTTATAGCCTAAAAGCATATTTTGTTCTTCCTTTCACGCACCCCTGTTTTGCATTGTGAATGCATAATCATGTGCAGCAAGGCAGGGACAGCTGCAATATAAACACATGTAATGCAAGCAGGGAACGCAATGCCCTCTCCCATCCTGCCTGTCTATCAGGGTAATGACTCACCCCCCCTCCCCTACAATGTCACTCAAACACCGTCTCCAGCAGGATTGATTCTTCCAGAGGCATACACATCGTTCATAAAACACACTTTTACACACACACACACACATGCAGTCTTTCTATTCTGTCTGCCTGTCTCTCCTCTCTGTCTCTGTTGCCACGCCCACCTTATTTATTGGCATCCCCTCCTGTAGCAGATGCCCTTAGCCAGAGTGTGAGGCAGTTTTTGGGGGGGAACATCAGTTGCTCTGAGGACAAGCTCAGGCACTATATTAAACAAGGAAATGGCAAAGTGAAACAGACAGAACGCCATTGTTATTCCACTAACAAATGTACTTCTTCACCCAACTCATCTGTCCCGGCCTGTCCTGTCCTCTGCCGTCCTCTGTCTGAGCCTCGCAGTCTAATCCGTCCACTAACTGAAACCTGATATTTATGCTTACATGAAATGCAGCCTTGGCCAAAACCGCACAGAATTCTGCGAGGTCTTTTCAGGATCCCTTTTTGAGTGTAGCACAATCAATTTTCATTGATCTTCCCTTAAATACAGTGGTTCCCTGAAAATGTTTAAATAGATGAAAAGCCTCAGCCTCAGAATTGTTCTCACACAGTAAATACTGACTCACCTGGTGCTTCAGACAGATTAGATGAACCACAGTGCTAAAAAAAATGCTCTTATGCTTTGACCCTTTAATGTTTGAATTCTTTTCCTCTTTTAGGTGGTTTGAGCCATTTGTTATTCAGTGGCTTGATGAGAACGAAGACGTTGCCATGGATTTCCTCAATGGAGCACTAGAAAGGGACAAGAAAGATGGAGTGAGTATGGCATTAAATTATTTCTCAAGAAGCAGCTTAAATTTAACCCACCACTCCACTTAAGGCTGCTTCCTTATTCACATGGACTGCCTGTTAGACTGAATATACCTCAAGAGGGTGTTGGGTATGCCGGAAATTTAACACAGACAAAGACACTCTTCACCCAGAAACATCACAAGACAGGACTATGAAGTTGAAATGTCAATAAAATATTGATAAAAAAAGGGGGCAGAAAAGGATTTTCAGGGCAATGAAAGGCTATTTTCTTTTAAAATGCAAGGAAATGTGTGTAAGGTTGACAAATCAAGTTTTGCACAAAAATAACTGAAATACATTGATGTGCCTCTACATGTGCATGCTTATATGTGTTTGGACATATTTAAATAAAGGAATGTATATGTTATGTGATATGATATACATGTGCAGCATAATTATTTGTTCTCAGAAGAAGATTTGTGTTGTTTTTTATTTGCTCATCCTAATTTGCTTTGTTTTTTATCTGTTCGTTACTCCAAATATTATGATGTTGACTATCACACACAAAAGCATTGAGGTGTATTTCAAGTGTCTCACTGAATCCAAGTAACAGACATCAGGGTCAGATCGACCACTGGAGTGAGTTTATAATGCTGCTATTACTGCAACTGCACAATGACAATTGTGGACAATTTGTAGAAGGATGTGTGATTTAGTTGTAGCTCATCTTTATAAGAGAAGATCAGGAAACTGCGAGAAAAAATATGAAGGATTTACAGAGATAGAGAGAGAGACAGAGACAGAGAGAGACAGAGAGAGAGAGAGCGTAAGACAGAGCTGCTGAAATGGGCTCAATTCATGTTGAATGCACATCGACAGGTCCGCTAAATTGTTGCTGTCTGGAGCCCTGTGTTTACCAGTCAGGCAGACACTGCACGATGTTAAGGGTAGGATATATATTTACAAAAACCTCCCAGATTTTACTTGAAATGCACTACTAAAAGGTTTGACCATTCTTTTAGAGGTGCTACAGTCTGATGGGGTCTATAAAGTTAATTTTGTATAATAGAGATACAATAATAACAATAATAAAGGTTTGGGTTGTCTGTAAGTGAGGGCAATATGACAAACATCTATTATCAATTTTTTCAAACAGAAATAAATTTCTGGGTTTTTATTGTGATTTTCTTTATGCTGGTTTCCAAGACTATTTTGCAAGCTGCTGTAGAAGTAGAAAAAGTACAACCAAACTAATTTTGATATTTGAAAAATAAAACTCTACAAGGTAAGTCATGTCACATCGCTTTAACAGCTGCTTCTTTTCAGTGTCTTTACTCTTTCATATTGAGTAATCACTCTTTATGACAGGTTAAAGAATGGCTTTAAATGCCTCCTAAATGCTTTTATTAGAGCTGTGTGTTTTGCCCTTGCAGACTCTGGCTGGTAGATGCTGATACAGACACATGGGATCCCCTCAATGTTTTTTTTTTTTTTTTTTTTTTTTTTTTTTTTTTTTATGAGGACTTGGAGTTTCTGTGATTCTCATGATTCAATTTCATTAAAATTCTTTGGGTCCCATTTCAACTTTAAACTGATTTTTGATTCAAAGGATTCTCAAATCCAAAACTGACTTTCCTATGAATTTTGATTTTTCTGTCTTTTGCTCCAGCAGACTGTGAGTCAGACCATTCACTGGTGTCCTCAGTCCACTCAAGTACAGTGTGAAATATAACCAGCATTTAAGAAAAATGATCCACAGCCTTTTCATTTTAAAAAGTTAAAAGCATTAATAAAAGAATGAATTACGCTGTAGGAGTCTTACTGTCTCCTGAATAACCAGCTGAGGGGGAGGCAGAGTGATCTGCTGTGTTGTTATTAAAGTCATGTCTCCGGCAGTGAAGAGCAACCTCTCTGCTCAACCATTAGCTCGGGGCAAAGCTGCGGCTGTACAAGACTCTGAGTGGGCTCTGGGTTTTTCAGGTGAAACAGACTGAGGACTGATTCATTTTCTTCACTTCAGAGTTGGTTCAAGCTGCTAAGCTGTGCAGTGTGCTGGTCAGCCGCTCTCATTTGTTCAACTTACCACTCCTCAAAAATCAATCACAGAGTGAAACCTGAGAAAGTTCACAATACGAACCATGTTGGTCTCACAAAGGTCATTGTGTAGTTATTAAATCAAAAAGTTGCCTGCTTTCTTTGAGTTAACCAGACAACAGAAAACACTTTAATTCACCAGATGCTGTCCGGCCCTCACAGTCAAGTTTTCCCTTTTTGTATCCCTCAACATTACATGATAACAAACGTTAAGAGAATCCGTTTTAGACATTTGTGGATTGATTCCAAATGGGAGCAGAAAAGACTCAAAATGGTTATCCAAACTTTTTTCTCTGACCCCTACTGATTACTGTTTCTTGTGCTTTCTTTTGAGGTGGTTAAAAAGGTACATCACTTTTCTATCTGAACCTCGTCTTTGCAAATGACTGATGTTTGCACTGTGTTGTGCTACTGATGTCAAATTCCTTTGGTGGACGAACTCCTCAGGTTGTCGTTCAAGGCCACTAATTTGCCAAATAAAAAGAGGACAGGAAAAAAATTAAAGGCTCTGCCCACTGTTTGCTTTTATTGGTTAATTGGTGCTGGAAGTTGTTGAACACACAGTCAAATAGTAAGCTTTAAGATATGTCTCAAAAACAACCTTGGGGTGTACATGTGCCATAAAACCATACCTAATAGAATGTGCACTTTAGCATTGCATCGATAGTCTCACTGTACAGGCAAATCACTGAGTCCTTGAATTTGTTCAAGATGAACCAATATTGTCATAATAAACACCTCAACCTTCTGCTTAGATACAATTTGTCAACCCCATAAAGCTCACATATTCTGCAGAATATAATTTTTTTCAGTAACACTGACTAAAAAGTCATATCAAGATGTTAAAAATGAAAGATTAAAAATAAAAGATTAAGAGATCCCATGTCATGGGATCATGGGACCCATGATGACTGTGATTCCTGTTTACATTAAGAAATTAAACATATGATTGAGTTATGTCCATTAAAAGCGAATGAAGGCATTCAGATGTGTTTAAGAGACGACTTCACATCGAGTTTCATTGAGTTAAATGGTTAATAATGCAGCGTAACTTTGGGTTTACAATATTTCTACCCTGTATTAGCAGGAAGTAGTCTAGATGCTTCTCTCTGTCTAAAATAATGTTCTTAAGAATCTACTTCTGTCTTTTTCTCTCTTAACTTTCGTATTTTTTCTTCTTACCCCTTCATTACTCTCTTTACCTTCATTCCCATTTCTTTCTCCCTTTCGCTTTCTTTTAACAGTTCCAGCAAACATCGGAACATGCCCTGTTTTCCTGCTCAGTGGTGGACGTGTTCACTCAACTTAACCAGAGTTTTGAGATTATCAAGAAGCTGGAGTGTCCGAACCCGCAGGCCCTGGCTCACTTCATGTGCCGCTTTGCAAAGGTTAGGCTCTTTGTAAAGGCTCTCCAGTGAACCCTGGATGCTCCTGTGAGAAATAATAAGGGCTGTGCTATTTGTGGCCTGTAAACCTACACAAGGAAGACAAAAAGAAGCCTGTTATTTCTCAAAGCATTTGCAAAGGTTGAACTGCACATCCAACGGTGCTTCCAAGCAAATAACGTCCTGGTGCTCCAGAGCTATTTGCACATACAATATTTAAATTTGATAATGTGCAAACCTTTTTATGCCAAATTGGCTCCTTTCTATGAACCTGAGCTGCGTTGCAGAGAGATTTTAATTCACAAACACCAGGGCTAATGGCCACACACAGTCAGAGAGACAAGTACAGCATCTTCAGGGAGTAGGTGGTAAGTGATGAACGTTCTTAAGAAGTGTCATACAATGACTTTCCAGAGATGATGAATGTCTGTATTGTCAGTAAATACAGTGTAAGCTATTTTTTGACATTTATTATAAGTATTGCAGCTCCAGTGTTAGCGATGCCTGTAAGGAATAGCAGTCAGAGTTGGTTTTCACAACACCCTCCAAAGGCATCTTGTTGAAACTTTCAATCATTTATTGAACAAAAAAAGGGGAACCAAAGTTTCTAAAGCAATTCCGTAATTCCTATTAAACTAAAAAGCAATTGAAAAACCTATTAAAAGTTAAAGGGAATGCAATAAAGTTGTAAAGATTGGCATTAAACCACAGCCTCAGCTCTTCCAAATCTGCTGGATTGACTCCCCAGCAGCCATGACTAGGTGAGTATACTGTAGTCATTCATTATTTGGATAACTTCAAACATTCAAAACAAGGGCAAATGACACTCAGCTGCAATTCTCTGGGTGTGTTTGTTCTCTAATATCATTGGCACCATGTCATCTGTGAATTGAGATGAGAAGGCAGATAGCAGTTGCAAATTGATCTATGGTGTGATCAGCGCCCACAATCCATTCTCTGTGGATTTGTCCCTCTAACTGTTTAGACACTTTCAAAGATCTTGTTATTAGCTTGCAACTGCTTTAAATTCCTTTTAGTCAGTCCCAGAAATTCAACAATAGAACAGCAAACAAACTGTAATTATAATTATAAAACTCTCTCTCTCCCTCTATACAGACCATCAACAAAGTTCTCCTGCAGTATGCTGCAATCATATCCAAGGACTTTCCTTTGCATTTGAGTAAGGAGAACGTGGTAAGTGCCCACTCGCAGACTGCAAATGTCAATAGCAAAGGTTATATTCAATTGCAAAACTGGTCTGGTGGTGTTTTCTATGATGACAGTTTGCAATGATATCTTTTGTAAAACCTTTCTGAAAGCAGCCCAATCTGTTTCACTCTGAGCCTTGTTTTCTGTAATGAACTTAACACAGTTCTTTTGATAAAATGTAGCCATTCATCATAAAGCCCAAAGCTGATAGAGAAAAGTCATTGGTATTTTCTGGGCTCTCTGTCCATTGTCGAATGTGACAGATGTCTAAATGCAGAGCCTTGTGAGTTTCCTAATTATCCACACTGGTCCTTGATGCTGGAGTGATAGAAAACACACAGGGTAAGAGCAGAGGAGGCAGATGTTTTTTATTTTAACATTGACAGGCTCATTACAGTTTACCCAGAGAAAATATAAAATGTCCCTCTTTGAGACAAGACTAAACAGACAAATGATGGAAAAAAAGGCAGGTGGAGCTGCATCAACCGAATGTGCAATTTGTTCCACTGTCACATGTACAACACATGACCTGCATTATAGCCATTTAGCAAGAACATACTGTGAGTCTGTCATTGCTATCGACAAACTGAAACATAGGTTGAGAGAGAGCAAAAAGACAAAGTAAGGACATGATTCATTGAAAGTTCACTCTTGCTTTGTTTTGCTTTAAGTGTTTTCAAAAGTTCAAAGGAATCAAACACTATTTTACATAAAAAGCACAATTTATGCCAAATTTATAAGGATAAATGTCATTTGTTTAACCACCTTGTGAACTCTCAGATCTATGGCGGGACCCTGTGGGGCATCCCAAATGTAAGACCTGCTATTGCAAACAAAGAACTGATATGAATACATTTTGTGATATTAAAAATATCTGCAGATAAATCTCATTCTGATTCACTGTAGTCAAACCTCATGCCCCACAGAATACTGTAAATCAGCTGTGAAATAACTGTCTTTTTTTCTCGTTGGTATCTGCAGTGCTGACTGATATCACAGCAGCTCCTCACATTTAACTGATAGATTATAACACACCCATTGAGAGTTTCAGTAGACAAACCCATTTAATTAATCATTTCACCCTCTCTCAATCTAGAAATATATAGCCAAGGAAAATCACTATTGCTTTATTCCAGCTTTAGAATATCTAATCACTCCCATACAAATATGTTCATAAATCTAGTAGAGAGCAAGCCATTATGTGCTGCTGCAGAGACACTATTGGCTGCTTTGTGGATTTAGAGACACCAGTCATCTGTCTCCTTTGGAGCACAGAATGATCATTTAGGTAGTATCCATTACCGCTATCATAATTTTGTGATGTTGTATGTTAGCCAGTTGTTTTTTTTTGGGGGGGGGCAAATAATGTTCATCATACATGACTCACAGAATTAATCATGACCTCCATAAAAAGCGGTGTGATTAATGTCTGTCATCTGTAAAACCTGTTGCGGAGCCAAGAATCGATAATGCCTGACATATTCAGTGCAGACATTTCTCTCCCTCTGTATTATGTATCGCGTTCCCATGCTGACTGTCGACGTCGCGCTGAAACCTTGCATCTTTAGATGGATGATATGTCAGAACATCAAAATGGATTTGACTGTTTTTACCCGTTTGATGTTTCGCAGTGTAATTTCCAATTATATGGGCTCGTCTAAAGCTTGCAAATTGTTACAGTGCAGCGTCAATGGCTGTAGAAAAAAACAGGACGTTTAACGTACTGGCTTTTTGTAAAATGTCAACATAAAATATATATTTGATGTGTATGTCAAGCGCGGGATCGTTTACTGTACTTCAAAAAAGCAATCTTGTTATAATCCCTTCTGTACTTTCACAGCCCTGCATCATCCTCAACAACATCCAGCAGCTCCGTGTCCAACTGGAAAAGATGTTTGAGTCCATGGGCGGCAAACAGGTCTGTGCCTACATAAGTGTGTCTGTCTGCTCTGTCTGCATCAAGTTCTGTGGCATTTCACTTTCAATCAAGATTTTCTGTCCCTTTTTGGCATATAATGCGTTAATCAATGCATACAACACTGATCTACATCCTTAAACTGGAAGGTTGAAACCACAAGATCAGCTAAAGAGCTCTGACCACAGGGCTTCTTGTTTAAGGACACCACAGCAGGGTCGAATATGGAAACTTAAACTTCCATCCTCAGATTAGCATTCTGCTGTGAAATAAATGCTGGGTCATGATTATGTAAATGATCATTTCAGATGACTTTTACATGAAGTGAAAGTGAACTGACCCCACCAGTGATGTGATGTAATCCCCCCTCCCCGTACTTAACCATTGATGAGACTAATCTGACATGTTATTCAACTTCTACTTCTGGTCCTTAATAACTTTCTTACCTCATCACTATTGTCCCACCTCTGATCACACATGTGTGTATAACTTGTGTTACCTTTTTTGTCAATGTTGTGTTAAAACCCATAAATGTGTGTGTGTGTGTTGGGTGTGAAACACAGTTGGGTATTTTCCTTGTCGACCTGTCAGTCTAACCCTGAGAAGCAGCGGCCACGGCTTCTTTTGACTTGCATGCATGTTTCTTCTCTCCGGTAATCTAACGCCTGTCTTGCCTTGCGTTTTTTTGTCTCCTGTCGTTGTGTCTTCTGTTTCCCCCCCTCCACATTTCCTTTCTGTGCTCTCTCTCTCTGTCTCCAGGAGGAGGGGGTTGTGTCCTTCTGTAAGGTGTGTGCAATAGGACTCGTCAACACCCCTTCCCGTCATTTACCAAATGATACCAAAAAGCACGCCCCCTCCCCCCTGTGCCTTCAAGCCACCCCTCACGCTCTTACGCTTCTCACCCCCACTGCCCCACCCCCCAAACCCCTCCAGCAGCATGTGCCACAGAGCATACGGAATCTGAAATACCCATCATGCCTCTAGACAGGCTGCTCAAGCTCACCATCCCCGGCGCTCTGGGGATAGTGGCTCAACCCACTCGATCCCATCTTTATTTTTAGCTTGCTTTTTTCTTTTTTTCTATTTTTTTTCCCTGTGTCTGCCACTTTTGTATTCATGGCTAATTTGTGTGTGATATTTATTTGAAATTGTTGTACCCCCATATTCTCTGCAAAGAGCAAAAATCACAGGCTCACCAAGTTGCTGGCTGTAGTTTTAATTATCTCTATCCATTCCCCAGGCTGTAGCCACGAAAGGCTTCAGACAGGATTTTTCTGACTGTGTTTAATGAGCTTCTCAAAAACCTACAAATCTCTCCAGCTGTGCCCTCAACTGAGGTGCTGCTTCCTCCTCACCAGTTAACAGATCCAGACCAGGATCACTCCCAGGCCGTTATTTCCCAAAGAATAATTACACTAGAAGTCTTGACATGCTTTCACATAAATAATGATGGTTGTCCGCTGTTAATGGACAATCAGGTTTATCTTTAAGGATGTTTTTAAGGAATTTCTTTTAAATGCTAATTACACAGCTAAGGTGTATTTTTAGGTGAAAGTTTTCCATTAGTTTTCTCTTTGCACAGTAGCCCATTCATTATATAATAGGTCCCTATCAGCAATTAACTCCCAGACAGCCAATGTAATTACCAAGAGCAAGAGTTATCACAGCATTACCTATAACAGAGATGAGCAATAATGCTCTTACAGTGCCAACATTTATGAAATCATCATAGACTGTCTCCACAGATTGGTATCAGGCTTTATTTTAGGAATCAGCCCTGTTTGTTAATATGCTTTACTCACTGTGGAAATGATGGTTCATTAAACCTTTATTTACTTGCCAGTGTTTAGGACAAAATATGTTTCAGCCTGCCAGTGTGTAGATATTGTATTGTTGAAACAGGCAAAGGGAGGTAAAGCTGGACTGCTGTTGATAGGCTGTCTGCCAGGGGAGAGTTTTTTCTCTCTGGATGTTTATCAATGTCAAGTGAAACCACACAGCGAGCATGGAGGAGCCAGATGTTCACCCATGGTAGAAATATGGATGTTCCTTGTGCAAGTTTAGCTACTATAATGAAAAACATCCTCACTATTTTGCATAAATGTAAAATTATTTCTTTTAGTGTTATTTGTACTCATAATAATAACACAAGTAGCAGTGCTTATGGAGACATAAAGACACTGGACATGAGATATTTCCATAGTAGCCAATATGCATTTATAGAAATAACATTCATCATTTTATTCTTGACTAAAAAAATTTATTCTTGACCAGGCTAATTCAAGACCTTACATGCAATCTGACACATTCAAGTGGATGAATCTTTAAGAATTTAAACTACACCACTGTCTCACTCTCTCAATTTCTGACAGAATTGCTGTCTTCAGGTAGACATTTAACTGGAGCATCAGGAACCACATCAAGTCAAAATGGATTTTCTTCTCATGTCATGTGATGACAAGTGTCTTGGTTTATCTAATGGCCAGGTGATTTCTGTGCCAGCACTCCCATTAGGGCACAGTGTTCTTGGGAAAAAAAAAAAAATAGAAAAAAATAAAACTGAATCTCAATTTCAGAAACTGCCAGGCTGCAGATTAGAGGCCCGGTCTAAAAACTTTCCCCAGGACAACAGAAAGTGATAAAAGACTAGGCTTACATTATTTTTTCTGCTATCACTTGCAGAGATGTTATCAGTTACTCAAACAGTAAAATAACAACTCCAACCACTATAGGCAATTTTCTCTGTGAAAGAAAAATCTTACATGCTGCAGTCTTTCTTATTGAGATGGCAGCGGTATGCACACGTTCGTATGTGAACACACACACACACACATATAAATCCATGTTGTTCATGCTGCACATAGAGGCATGTCTGCGGGATAACAATGTCTATAAAAGGTTTATTTTACACATCCTCTTTCCAGCTGCGCCATCCACCAATAGAACATGTGAGATGAGCGACTCCATGGCTAAGCTTATCGGATCTAATGTGATGATCTGTTATGCATGTGGTGCGTACATCCATCTCAGGCACGGAGCCTAAGCGACGCGTGTTCTCCACCCCCATCCAAAACATCAATATTTGGACATTTGTACGTGGAAAACCTGATTCATATACACTCAGATGAACACTGACACAGATGCACTTATACATTGCAGTTACTGACACACAACTATACTCACACATGCAGAATAGCACAACCATCTGATATCCAGCCATGCATTTTCTCAAAATATGCCCAAGACCACAAATGAACACAAACATCTGCACAACCATCACATGCACATTCATATGCATATGGCACTGCAGAAACCCAACACATGCCATGCATGGGCACATACATGCTAATTAATTTTGCAAATGTGTTTGTGTGGGCTGGTATAGGAAATTGTTCATTGCAAGTCATGTCATATTATCAAAAGGCACATTTTGGACGGATTTTAAAAGGCCAGTAGCAAAGTATAGTTACTGAGTGTCTCCTGTGTAATGAGCAAAATGTTGCAAAGCTGCACAACTGGAAAGAAAAGAAAGGAAAAAAAGGGGAAAAAATAACTAAAAGCAATAATTTCTCCCTGAAAACAAAAAAAGTCATAGGATTTAAGTATCAGTGTATATATGTAGATTTATGTATGTGAGAGTTAGTTTAACACCCCTTAGATGTTACAGTGTCGAGGCGGCCTGACACCATACTCTCCCTACTGTAACTTGTGTAGTAGTGCACAAAATTATACCCTTTTGTGAGACCGCTAGCTGGCTGCTTCTTTGCTGACACCATGTCTTATGACTGTGCAGGCAGTCATCATCGCAGCGCTCGGAGGTTAGCTGTCCATTTGTATTCAGAACGTTGCTCGGCACAGATGGCAGGCAGAATGAGTGGGAGGCCACCAACGAGGCAGGTTACTCCTCTGTGCCTGTCAACCCCCCCAAACCCAACCCCTGAACACCCCCACCCCGGTTGAGGCAGAGATTCAGAGGTCTAGTCAGTGTGGGCAAGTGTATGAAATGTAATGATGTAGTAACTGTCTGTCTTCTGCTGACAGCTGGATGCAGAGGCCAGTGATCTGCTAAAGGAGCTGCAGAATAAACTCAACACGGTGCTGGATGAGCTCAGCGGAGTGTTTGGCTCCAGGTGAGCATTAGTGTGACTCAACGTGTGTGTGTGTGTGTGTGAATGTGTGTGAGCATAATGTCTCCATTCATGTCTTATTCTGTCAAAGGAATTGTGCTAGACTGCTTAGTTATTGATAGACATGTACTCATAATAAAACTGAGTGGTGCTCTTGCTGTGCACCTCGCTCAGTGAGCACAGCATGTTGCTAAATATTTCAGCTTGAACAAAAAACATCTGCTCTCAACACCTTGTTAATAGCCTAATAGGACCAGCAGGAGTGAGCCAGCACCTTCTTAAACTTTCGTCACTGCTGCAGCCTAAAATGCAGACCTGCTAGCAAAAGATTTCAAGGGTTGTTGTTTTTCATCACACAGTTTCAAACCTGTGATCGAGGACTGTGTGAAGCAGATGAACCAGGAGCTGGTTCAGATGAAAGGTCCGGCCAAAGGGAGCAACGCTGCCATGGATGCAGAGACTGTCCTCCGGCCTCTTATGGACCTTCTGGATAAAAAGTGGGTATACACAGAAAGCAATGTCTCAGTTTAACGTGTATAGGTGGTTTTTTACTTTGGTGCCACCCTGCTTTTTTAAACTAATCAAAAGTCATTCATTCAAGACTCAATAAGATTTAGCTATCCATTGCTCATAAGCTTGGGTGATATAGCCTTAAGATGACTTCAGAACAGGATTTAAGCTGGTTGTAATTACCTGCATGTTATGAAGAAAAGCAGATTAGGTTAGTGGGGAAGCTAGCATGGCTCGTAAGCTAACAATAAGCAGTCCTTAACGTTGTAAATTACAGTTATGAATTAATCTTATCACTTTACAGTTATGAACATGTGCCACTGTCCCTGCACTCACTGCATTTTTTTGCTGCTTGTATAATTTCTGTTGTATCACCCGTTATCCAAACTTTTTTTAATAAAATGAGATGGCAGTCTCACTCTTTTACTTCTTGACTTCCCATGTTGAAGTTCATTAAGATTTAACTGTTTGAGCAGGTGAAATAATAAAAAAAAAACATCATGTGTATCCCAGTCTTCTCAAATTTTTAGAGGAACTGTAATCTTGTATCGCTGAGGATGAACTGTGGTCCATGTATTGCTCTAACAACTGCCTTGTGTTAGAGACCATTAAAGTACAATATCACCCTATAAATAGCCTACAGCCTACATATAAATTGTACGCAGATGGCAGGTGAGAGTCAGCAGCTATTTTTTCCCCTCGGGACCATTTTACAGGTGAATCAAACAAAGTGACTCCACAGAAACTTTTGTACGGTTGCTACTCCAGCTCTCAGTCTAATTGCCTGTTAAGTTACAGTTGCTCAATAATTGCTGTGTTTACTGTTCCTGTCAGTGGGTTTGTTTTGCCTCTTGTAGTATTAGATGAATGACTGAGTGTAAGCAGAGTCAGACAGAGCCTTAGAAAAACAACTTTTTAAAGTAAAATAGTCTTAAGTTGTAAATACAGTTAAATTTGTAGTTCTCTCATCACACACTTAAACTATTGGTGATCCAGCTGATCAGCAGCTCACAACACAGAGCACAAAGTTTTTGAGCATTGCGAGATTACATGCAGTATATTATAAAGGTGGTGCCATGACCCAGTTAGATATTTACTTATGTGTTATCCTTTCAGTTTTCCAGTTTGGTTTTGAGAAAAAATAAATACGCCCCAAAAAATGAATCCAACAGTATAATAATATAAATAAACCTATTTTACGTTTGTTTTCAGAAATACAGAGAGAAACCAGTATTATCTGTGAGTGTCTATACATTCAAAGTAAGGACTATATTTCCGTTTGGCTTTCTTGAAAGAATAGTGATGATATGGTTCAGCTGAGCTCTTGGAATCTCTCTCAACAATTTGTCAAAGCGACATTGAGGCCAATGGGGTATTACAGGGAATCCTCTTAATGATATGGAAATACCAAATCCTTCCTCCTGTCCCTGAGACCCTGCTTGCACAATAGGGTGAGATTAAAAAATAAAGCTGCTGCATTTATTCTGCGAATCAGAGGTGTTTTCCTTTATTCAATCATTGTTTATGAAGACGTCATCACCCGGAGTCCTGAGCCGCGCTGGTTCAGTTTTAAGACGTGCTTTTACTGTTGACCTGACAAATGCTCTGCCTTTGCTCTCTCGCAGTTTGATGTTATTTGCCAAGATTTGCGAGAAGACTGTTCTGAAACGAGTCCTCAAAGAGCTCTGGAAAATCGTGCTAAACACCATCGAGAGAACAATTGTTCTGCCTCCACTGAATGACCAGAGTGTGAGTTTGATTAATTATCTGTCTCTTTCCCTTGTCTGTTACTCTTTTCATCTCCCTGCCCGCCCTCCACCTCCCTTCTCCTTTCCACCTGTCTCTCTCCCGTTTCCTCCATCTGTTCAGTTCTCTCCCTCCCAACACACAAATTACTGTACAGGAGATGAAACAACAAGGAATCTCTGAGTCTTCACACATGCAGAGTGAATTTTTTTATCATGGTTAATCCCTCTGTGAGAGGCAGGTTGACATCTTTTATCTCAGGATAATATTATTTCCTTATTGTTGTGGATGGATACATGAAAATGCACTTTCAGGCCATCATTTCAAGCTGTTTTCAGATATTTTTCTCTCTGTCAGCTGCACAAATTGAAAACACAATCACAGCAATAAGTTCATGTTTGATTTTTTTCCCCTTTGTATTCTGCTGTTTAGTTTTATACAAATATGCTTTTCTATAACGGAAGAATATCTGTCTCTTGTACAGCAAGGAGCTCAGATGATCTTCAACGCTGCGAAAGACTTAGGACAGCTATCCAAACTGAAGGTGAGTTTTGGATGAACTCAGGGCGAATGTTGCCAATCTCAGCTCACAAATCTCATAATGTCTGAACATTATTGCTGGATGCTAGAGAGATTTCTCGAAGCTTAGCCTGCTCACCATCTCAGTAAAGCGTACATTATGCCTGCACAAACACTGAGGTTTCTAATTATGTTGAACATGGATCATGTATTATAGTGCAACAGTGTATCTGAAGCATTGTGGATAATATAGATACACACTGACTAAATTTGCATCAAGAAACTCATTTCAGAGCCTAGCAATCCAGTTAAATATTTTAAAAAGCATTTTCTGTAGCTAGTCAATATGCTAAATTAAGATGGATGACATCATTATAAGCTACAAGTAAATAATTAAGATCTTAATTTGTTCCTCACAGACACTCTAAAATAGTTTGAATGGAAATGTATCAGCAGAGTCAGTTAATTGTGGCCTTCGATTCAGTTTATCTACACATTTGGATAGATGTTCTTTTTTATTTGGAAGCGTATACAAGTAAACTACTGCGAAGTGCAACTGAGTGCAACACCGGCCAGACTGGTATCTAATTTCTGATGTGACAGGAGGATTTTTAATCCCTCAGGCTCTGTGTAGTGAGGCGTTGGAAGGGATCAGTGGCTGAACTGTGGTTTCAATAGCAACTGTGTGACATTAGCTCAGAATGATATTTTCACTGACTTCTATGAGGGATGCAAACTGAATGCATTTATCAGCATTTTTTTTAATGTGTGTTTTCCTGCTGCTGTGTGTCTACTCATGTTTGTGTCATGTGTGTCATATGTCTTCTTCCAAAGAACTTATGTGTTTATCGTATGTAAGAATTATTCATTCTTTTCTTCACGTTCTCCACTATGTGTAAGTTCTCTGATGTGACAACTTCTATCCTCATTCACTTAATTACTTTACATGACATTATTAATGAATGTGTGTAGCCTCATATACTACAGGGGTTAAAGTGAAAAATGAAAACCTGTCAAATAGCTATTCAAGTGCTGTGACCTTTGACCTATGTAAATGCATGAATTCATGGAACAGCAGTTACTCTGAGCAGGACAATCAAATCCTTTGACCTTCACAAAAGCCATGATCATTTCTGGACTTCACTTATCCGTCAAAGCAAACATGCAACAGAGGAGGATTTAAAGTGTTTTATCTGCTTTTCCCTCTAAATATGGTAGGAAGATTTATTTTTTAAAAAACTCATAAATGTTGGCCTAAAACAATAGCATTAGAAAGAAAAGGGAAATAATATTTGAACAATAAAATAAATTGATTCCAAAGAAAGAGCGTAATATTTTTGTTGAAAAACAAGCCTGTTGTCTATACATCTGCATCATGGCCTTTTCATTGGAGAGAAGTATTTCCTCCTGCCTGCAGCCGTTAGTTATTTTGGGCTGGCAGTCACACTGTTTTCATGGGATGGGAAGATAATTGGATGTGAGTCAATACAAATCAAGTGGGCTCAGTGCAAATTTGGCATCAAAAAAGAAAGACAACATCTTTGCACAGATGTTGATTAAATCATTTTTTGTCTCACACCAGCTCTTTAAAATCTGTTGAAAAACAGGCTTGTGGTAAATTAAATCTATTTCACATTCTGACAAAATTCTACATTCTGACTACTTTCATTGTGTTTTGCATCCTCTAATTCGATAGATGGGATGAACCTTTTTAAAGCGCTGTATATTTTTTACATTTCTTTAATTGCTGTTATATTGATTAAATCAAAACAACCAACTCCAAGCTCATGAAAAAGTTCACAAACTTATGTACTTTAACACACATGAAGGGCCAGAAACTTGGAATTGTGTACATTAGAACCAACATCAGTATCAGTGTTTGCTTGGTCAGTTAGTTTATTCAAAGGCCTTTTTCCTCAGACATTAATGACATATTGTCAAGGGGAACACCTGGGAAATAAGGCAGTACCAGAAGTTATGTGCTGTAATCAATTCACATATCAGATAAATATCAATTACAATTGACCAGAAACTTTTTTCATAATTAAAATAGATTTCTTAGAATTGGTTTGAGATGATAAGACTCATATTTATTAATTCTTTGCAGATTTAATAACTGCAACTGCTGCTGCAAACTGTATACACTCGAGTACCATGGCTAAGGTCACAGGCATTTTGTTTAGGAAACATCCTAAAATTCCAACTGTCTGAACATGTTTTTTGTCCCTGTGTCTGACTTGATCCGATATTCCACCAGGAGCATGTCATTCGAGAGGAAGCCAGAAGTCTGACTCCACGACAGTGTGCAGCCATGGATCTTGTGCTTCCCACCATCAAGGTCAGTTTTATGTCAAAGACAAAACTCAACCTGTCAAAAAGGACAAGAAAGCAACATAAAGTAAGGCAGAGATTTGCAAACTAACTCAAATGAAAATTTTATGAATCAAAGAAATTGAACCTGGAGGCTGTGACTCAGGTCTTGTGCTCATGACATCAAGGGCAGAAATGTTTTTGACCCTTTTCTTTTCTCTTTCTCTGTTTTTTTAATATATCTGGACTGGTTAAAGCAGAATATGGTTGAATTTAAGTGGGATTAGAATTTTTAATAATGTTTATGCCTCGATATTGACATGCAGGAAAGTATTTTTTGACAGTACAGGTATAATTCGGATGGAAAAGCATACCCTTATTTGGACAAGCATACATTTCTTTTGTCTTTTTTACCCCATGTCAGTAAAGTAAAGCATAAAAGAAAAATGCTTTTAAAAGAAGTTCATATAAATTGTTCAAAACCTCTGCTTTTTGATATCTCCTTGATGTTCCACACAAAGATGATGCTCCCAAATAAAAGTGCCTCAAACATTGTGGAAAAAAAACAAAAAACAAGAAAACAAAGTGTAAAAAGCACAACACAGTGCTAGTCAAAACCACCTCTGAGGAGATGAATATCCAAGCAAACAGGAAGCCTCTCAGCAAAAGGCTCTGTGAAACGCATCACTGGTAATTTACCACCACACGCCTGTTTGTTGTAAAGGGATATGAGACAATTTTCGAGACCAAACCTCAGTTCCACAGGGACAAGAAGAGAGCTATGTAAGGAGCCATTGGTGGAGCACTGAATCATAAAGTGAAGAGAAAATTAATTGATTGTGCTGTCTCCGAGGAAAGTACCTGCAGATCACTCACGTTGCTGGAATTCTTTTCATCAGTATTCAAATTAAAACAGTCAATTAACACAGTACAGGAAAACCTCAGGAGAGTGGGCCATTTAGATGAAGAAATGATATGCAAATGTTTACCTGCATTGTATGTGACATATTGCAGGAGTACCAGCTTCAAACCTGCAATCTAAAATGGATGAAATATGAAAGATGGAAGAGTCATTGTAGTAACAAAAACACTGTAAAGACACCAATATACTGTTTATGGTTGACTACTACTATTAGACTAGCATGTTTATATGTTTTAAAGAGCGGAACATATATAAATGCAGAAGTGGCACATGCTTTCTGATTTGCACAAGCAATAAACCTCATTATGTAGATAAACCACAGCATGTAAACTGCAATATTCATCAAGACTGCATGCAGTGATTATCCCTCTGAAAATGTTTTATCCAGACTCAACTCTGAACTGATGAAAACTAATGGGTAGGATAATGGGCAAATGCACTGACCTGTAGAGGACTTTATATGTGACAGAAATGGCATTCAGTATTGTTTTTTTCTTTCACTAATTCCCAATAATGCACCATTTGGTCCTTTCTTTGAATTCTGTCAGTAATTTAAAAGAAGGCAGCTGTTTGCACCATCCAGCTTCTTTATTCTAATACGTTTGTATGTATTTGGATGGACTATACATAGTGTTTATTTCAAAATATATGCCATGTATTTCTTTAAATCATATTCTATTTCATTCATTTTTTAAGGTCAGATATCAGCATCACTTCACATACTGTATATAGAAAAAATATGACACTAGAACTTGTTTGTGTAGATCTGTCATAGACTACACTAAGACAAGAATATAGAGAAAGAAAAGAAAAACAGAAAATGGTAATTGAATTAAATAACAAAAGGGGCTAAAGAAAAACAAACAAACAAAAAAAGGCCTGAAAGAAGAAAGCAAGGAAGGTTAGAGGG
>JAPZDY010000001.1:21068782-21080006 GCA_029783645.1 Ctenochaetus hawaiiensis | reverse complement strand
TATGTGTTGATGCAGGGGTAAAGTTTATTTATACAAAGAAGCTTGTTTTTTTGCTCCAGAGAAAACAGACAGCTGTGTTTGTGGGTGGGAAACTGCTGAGGGTCTACATCATTGTCGCTGTATGGGCTACGCACTACTGTGGCAAAGGCTTTCCCCCCACAAAGGCAGGGCATGGTTTGACTTGACACAGCCAAAAGTGCCATTAAAAAAAACTGTTCCTGCTCTGTATTTGAGAGCTGAAGAAAAAAACTTCACAGTGTGAGTGAGTGTATTTCAGTACTTTGTCAGTGTTAGAACAATATGTAAGGGGAGTAAGAAGCAATTTTATTACTTAGTTAAAGTTAAATTGACCCCCGTAATTAGTGGTTGAATGCTCTTTAATTGAGCTGTTGAGGCTGGCCTGTGACAGAAAGGTCACTGGCATCGACAGGAGGGTATATTCCAGCTGTGAACTGGTGACTGCACGCAGTTTTACTCTAAATATTTCCATTCTACGCTTGAGCAAGGCACCAAACCCATAACTGACCCTAAGCTTTGACCTCACAAATGAGATGTGTTTGTATGTATGTTTAACAAGGCTGATCTTGTCAAAAGCCAAACTTCAATTGTCTTGTTTACACTGACAATACATTCACCTTCATCTCCTTTTTTTTTCCTGTGGTTCTCTGGAGCTTACTTACTTTGCCTGGCTGATAACAATGTAACTAAAATTAAGGGCGGTTTACAAAGTTATACTACTCTTTCTAATGTGTGTGTATATATACAAGAAAACAATGGCAGGCCTGTTTGTGTATGTGCGTATTATGTCCGTCTCAATATGTGTGTTTTCTGTGCTTGGAGACTGGAGGCTAATTGGACACTTCAGAGACAGCAGGATGTGCACCTGTCTTCTGTAGACAGCTCAAGTATAATATATTTGTTTTATTTGGGCCCTGAACACTCACACAGGTTTTTTGTCACAAAAACAAACAGGCTGGAAAGGATGATAACAAGGTTAGTTGGCCTGTTGACAGTTACAGCAAACCTAACAGGAAGGGTGAGAGAGTTGTCAATCAAACCAAGTTAGGTGGCACACAGGCTCCAGTCTCAACTGGACCTCATGAGCAATAGCTCTTTTTCAGTCACATCTGTGTATTTGCCTACTGAAATCTGTGTGCATGTAGCAGTAAATGAGGATCAGCCTACCAGATATGTGTCCCACACAGTGTATGGCAGCAAAACTGATATCTCCTGCCTTTTTTTCCTTCAGCAACAACAAAGTTTGCTCACTTATCTATTTTCTCCTAGGATAGAGTTGCTCTAAGGAGCTTGTCTATGCTGGTCATGCCACATCCTTATCGCCACCAACTAGGATTTTTTTGCTCAGAGTGTTTTGGATTGGACCAGGAAGACTGCAGTTTTCAGGAGCTACCCACAGCACAGCATCATCAGTGGTGGGACAACATTTAACACCTCACTTCTGGGCTTATTGCTCTGTTGTTCTGTTGTCACTGTAGGGTTACAGGCTATAGCAGTGCTCTTTCCATGTGTGGCTGGGACTTACTACCCTCCAGAGGAAAAAAAAACAGCCAAATGATCTCCTGGGATTTCTTGTCATTCAGCACTTAAAAAGACTTGAAGAGGAGAAGATGCTCGCCTCCTGGTCCTTCCCCCGATTTGAAAAGAGACAAGGTGCAACGTTAAACATCCCAATGGTGAGGTGGCAAGAGTGCCATTTACATCTGTGTGTGATGTTGCAGGTGAGGATTACTGTAACCTTACAGGGAGAATCACCTCAAAGAACATTAAACCATATTGACAATTTCCACATATATGAACTTTCATAAAACTCTACATCTGTGTTTAAAGTATCCCGAGGCAGTCATTTAGTCAGAAGTGCTCCAGTGTTGTGCTGAAGTGTTACACAAATTCAACAAGCAAGACAGAGGATTCAGTGGATGCAAGCCAAGGCAATTAACTAGGCTATCCATGCTATGCACACACATCACCAAGGACAATATCATTAACAATAGAGCTGCTTACACGACTACGTAACCATGCAGCAACGGTGTCAACACAGTCTACACTGCACTCATTTCTCTGTCTTTCATCCAACACACACACATAGAATTAAAAATAGTTACAAGAACACTTCTGTGTTTCTATACAGTTTTTCACCTTATGCCCAGCAGGTCTATCACAATTCAGTTACATAGGCTAAAGGTGAAAAATAAGCTTAAGTTTCCAGCCTTGACATTAAGCCAGGCATCACTGTCTTTTCTTTCATCCATTTGCTTCATTGCACAACCAAGCAGCAGGTTACTAATGGCGTGTGAGTGGGCAGGAGAGGAGCCCCCAGATTGGAGTGCATGTGCTAGAGCTGCAGAGGTACCAGCATTAGCATGGGTTGTTTTGGCCATAAGTGTGGTCAGGAGAGAGAGCTGCTGTGGACAATGATTAGAATAAGTAGCTGCTCCATTGCCTGATGAGGACTAAAAGGACAGACTACAAAATGTGAAAGGGAGTGAGCTGAGCACAGGCAGGCAGTCCTGAGCTGCAGCTTTGGCAGAACACAGAGAGAGATGCCATCACAATTACCTAGAACCCAAAATGACAACCAACAGGCCAAACCTCTGAACTGTTTAAGTATAAATGTGAGTAAAGCTGAAATCATGAAATGCAGAGAATAAACAAGGCTTTTTCAAGATGATTAAAAAATAGCCTCCAGGTAATTTTCTCTCAGTGGATTGACTAACTGTGCATTTTTTGTTTGTAAATACTAACAATTTGTCTAATAAATGTCTAATAAACAATAATATCAGATTATTGTAATGGAGAGAAAAACCTTAATTTCCCCCTTAATTGTGGTAGAGAAGAAGTGTGAAGTGGATTGATGAAAATACAGATGCACTTTCAGGTCCTTGAGCAAATATACTCAGTTACTCTTCAACAGTAATATTGGTGGCACAGCCGTAGGAGAAAAATACAAGTTGATCAATGAGTCTGCTCTTAAAATTCTTCCTTCATTTAAAACTCACCAAACAATACAAACAAAGCCTCCTCATCAGTGCTGTGATGGTGAAACTGAAGCAATAGACCGTGTTAAATATACAACAAATTAATTTTAATGATGTTTTTGATCCTCTTCGGGATATGACGTAAATGGCTGGCAGGTGAGGGAATCTAGATAACGGCCGAGTGCAGCGCACAACAATTACATATACTTGGAGAGCTGAAAAGTGGGTCACCCAGCCTACTGAGATTCAGCCTGTACCATTCACTGATGTGGAAATAAGTCTGCAGCATCATGCCCAGCTAGCAAAGCTGCACTACCAAACACTGCCACAGTCAGCACTCAGCTTTATTCACTATCCCAGAAAATGAATCAGTCATTCTCATTACAACTTTGTTTTTGGTTCAAGACTACCATCATTATTGTAATTTTCAACACATGAGGATAATGTGTTGTGATTAGACAGAAATGCATGCTGCTCTAAATAACTTGCATATCTTAAAAATAGCCTTTTCCGGATTCTCCTCAAGGATAAACTGAAAGTTGTCATCCCAGTTTAGCAAAACAACAGCGCAATATGTGATTTAGTTGACATGCTCGGGAGACCTTTCAGTGGCAATGGATATCAGGCTCATTTTGTGCACTACAACTTGCAACTGTGATTATTTAGCATTAAAGTTAATAGCACTTAATACACAACATTCCTATAAATGTGATTCCTTTGACCAAGGAATGACTGTGGGACTTTTTGTCAGTGCCATATGTAATTGCAAATGCAACTTAGGTAATTTGTGTTGTTTTTTATTGTATTTTTCTGCCATCATGGAAGAGAGAAATGCAGTCAAGCAAACCACCAAACCGAGGAGGAAAATGCTAACAGGGTGCACTGAGCCTGCCTCGTAGACTCTCATGTAAGTCACACATTTCAGACAGAGTTAGCCCCATAAACTTGGCTGTCACTGCTGTTGCCTACAAAACAGCAGGAAAACATAACTTTGTATGGTTTGCAGGCATAAACACTGGTGGAGAATCGGTGCTCTCAACTCTGTCAGGCCAGGTGTAATGTATGCAGAGATTTGAGCTCCTGCAGTTTTGACATCAGGTCAGACTTGGCTAAAATGTAAGAGCAAGTAAAACCCTTGTCGGATGACTGGTGGCCAGGAGCCAGCACTTAACTCCGAGCAAGCCCTCACTGGCAGGCAACATGCAGCCTTTAATCCACATACATTGCCCAAAGCTAAAGGATTTCATTGCCATGGTTGGCTCACAACTAGAGCTGGATCTCACTTTTGGCCCAATATAAAGCCACTGAAACAAGCATGCTGACAGTCCATTACCAGATTCAAGGCATCCTCTTATCAGCCACAAGCCCATGAGGACTGAGCTGTATGTAGGAGAGGAAAATGAAAAATATGATAGGCAAAAATAAATGTTTATTGAAAAACAAACAAAAAAAACCCATCATATTGATCCTACATAAATCTTTGTACCTACATAATAAAAAATCCCTCATCCAGTCATCCAACTTGTCTGGATAAGGGAGTCAAAGATGCACCATTTCTTCACTTCAACCAACAGAGTCATACTTTGACCCAGGTCGCAGTATAGAAAATTGGTATACTGTGAGTTTTAAAGCCGCTCCCCCTCTGGGGTCCTATTGTGACCAGCCAACAGTGAATGGAGAGCAGCACACAGAAGAAGGGAGGCGGGGGGCAAACAGTCCGCAGCCATAACTGATAGCTCCCTGGTTTCTCTGCTGGCCATGCTCCTGCAAGCTCACCTTTTACAGCTACTTTATCAGGCATATTAAAGCTTATTGTAAAGCACACAGGCTTTAATATAATTCCCAAGATATGTAGTCCAAATAAAGCAGATGACTACCTCTACTTTCATCCTCCCCCTGTCAAATCCCCTCTCTCCCCAACTTCATTCATTTATATTCCATCTCACCTCCTTCATTCACTTTCCCTCTCAGGCTGCCTCTGTTTAGTTTGGGGAATATTTGATTGGCAGGTTATAACCAGCAGAAGGGCTGACATTGAGAATTCCTCTTATCTGTGATTAAAATTAATCTTTAAAGTAATTTTAGACAATATTAAAATGAATACGCGGAAAGAGACACAAATATAGATACTGACATACACAGGCGCTGTCACATGCATGTAGACTTGTGTAGCTGCAGGATCAGACACCTGCTTTTTTTTTTCGTCATTCTTTGCCTCATTTACAGGGGAACAGCAGGAATAACAGCAAGAGATGAGGTGACTTTCACCAAAGGTCATGTGCCAGGCCTGTAACTATGATGTCATTGGCACGTGTCATCCAACTACACCTTCTACAACACTAGTAGCTTTATACAGGGAGGTGTAGTCAAAGAAAAGGGAATGCGATCAATAATGCTTTTAGTTTAAGACCGAAACTAATTAAACCAATATCCAAAGTTAAGTAAATCCTGACATTTCAAACTTAATGCACTTGATCCTCTGTTTAACCTACACAAAGGACAAGATTTCGACATAAAGCAGGGAAGACAATTGTAGAAATGTCGGGGTAATGTCTCTCTAATGTCTCTAAATGTACACAGTGGACGCTAATGATGTTTACTGGTCTGGCAAAGATGTTAAAAATGCATCACTTGGATCTAATAAAAGAGGGTCACTGTAGTTAGAATTTCATGTTAGAAATAAGTAAACTTCCATTTTTTTAAGTCCCCATAAATTGGTGCTTTTATGGTAGCATTTCTGCTCCTGGATTTTTAAACTCTATCCGTCTTTTATGCACTCTGAGACACTGGATACCTAAACCCCTCATTTCCACAAGCACAGAAAATGATTTGCAAATACATGGCAACCCAGGAGGTCTTCTGCTGTACTCTTTGAACTGTCAGGGAGAATATACAGTACAGCGAGGAACCAAGCAGAGCTAACGTTGAAGAGGGAGACTGTAGCATTGTAGTAGCGGAGGAAGGAAGAAGCAGAATGAATGGGCTGATTCAAGTGCTTTGCACAAATATTTCCCCACAGGCAGCAAGCTCTACCTCATGAGTCCAGCCCTCACCTGACTCTCTGTACTCCACTCGCCTGCCTCTCCAATGAAATATGAGGCGTGCTGAACCAGCCTAGAGACCACTCTGCTGCAGGAGAACAGAAACACAGTGTACACACTAACAAAACCCATTCAGACAGGTGCACGGGCGAAAACTAGAAAAGTATGAGGCTGCATGCATGCATGTATTTTATTATTTGTAGCCGTTTGATAATGTGTGCTCATTTGTGGGTTTTGTGGATATTTGTCCCCTGTCAAACCTATGCAGAGGAGCCTGGTCTGATGAAGAGTGATGAGTGGCTGAAGATAGTGAGCCCAGCCCTCTGTCGTTCAACGAGGGCTTTTATCTCACTCTTCAGGGGATTCTGCCATGTGATGTCACCTCAGTGCTCCTGTCTTAACTCTGTGCCCTCATCTCACCCTCTTATCTCCATCACCTCCCTCGCTGTCTTTTTTTTCCAATCAGCCTGTCTGTCTGTCTTTCTCTCCTGTGCACACACACCAACCTACCGAACACATATGATGGCAAAGACACATGCAAAGATGCATTGTTTCTAACATGCTCGCATGCTGTCATACAAGTTTTGCATTTAATAAATATAGGATTTTCTCTAAGGAAATCAGTGTGCTGACCATTTTTTCCCACTTACATTGTTCACACACACTGTTGGAGAAGTTAATGATAAAAATGTACAGAATATTATACATTTGCAGAACTCAAAGCATATATGAGGTCAGAGCAGTACATGAGGTCCAACACTGAGGCGGCAGTCTCTGGTAATGGGAGTGGCATCAGGTTACTATGATCCTTTTCAGAAATCTTTGGGAAGGATCACACTGCCCCCCAGTGGTTAGTAAAGAACAAGTATGACTGATTATTACCCAGGGGCTATGCTGAAATAAAAAGGGTGGGGCACGAACCATCTGAGGGCATGTCAGGATGGGAGGCTGATGTGTGTGGCCAAAGGGAAGACAGGAGGCTTCTTATTACTGGGGGGATTTATGAACCTGTTGCCTGGGCCAGAGAGATATCTGTGTCCACGTAGCAAAATATTTTCCCATCGACTTGGTCCAGCTGTAAGAAAGTAACTCCATTCTGTTTCTCCATTTCATGTATTTTCGTATATAATCTTCCCCTTATTGTTTTGGCTCGTTCTGTCTCACCTGAACACCTGTTCCAACTCTCTATCAAACTGGGCCCCTTCCAACCCATCATGGAAATCTTATTTAATGATTTGCATATTTGATTTTATTTGGTGTAGACTTTTATGCCAAAAGTCCTTCCAGAGAGAAAAAAAAACAGTTTATCTGGGCTTCGGACTGGCAATTAGGAATGCACTGGTCTGTTATTTCCTGTGCAAGGGAGCAAGAGATCAATGTCAAAGAAAAAAAAAATTACAAATGTTATTTTGCCATGCTAGCCTGGGTTTCGATTAGTTTAAGCTAAGGGCTGGCAAATTGTTTTGAGAACCTCTCCTTGTTTGTGTTTCATTAGACATGCGAGTGACTGTACGATATGTGGGTGGGGTGGGGGTGGTCGATTTTGCTGTATACAGTTTTTAAAAAATCAACTACCTCCTGACATCTTATTATTTTTCTCTCTGCCCTCCCCCTGCATCTCTAAAAAATAAGCCCTTCCCCAACACACTAGCTATATGCTGCCTTCACAGGGACTTCAACATCTGAATATCATCTATAGAATTTAGCCATACATTGTTAATGGTCACCCCCTTTTAAAAATGGAAAACCCAGAGTTTCCCCCATCTCAGGGTTAACAGACTCGGAGTTTTCTGTAGTCCCCTGGCAACTACACACATTACCACATTCAGTCAGCAAGCACCTTCTCTGCTGCAACCAGCAGCACACTGACAAACACATCAAGCACATTAACAGCCCTGTCCAGCCAATTAGGAAGATGTATTTTTGCAGGCTGTGAATGCAAACAATGCAAACAAATGCAAAACAGAAAATACAAAAACTTTATATGCCCACTTTTATGCCAAAAGAAAATACTCTGCCCTCCCCAGCACCCAAAAGAAAATCACAATGCCATCCCCCAACCAAATATCCAGCGGACCTTTAGTGTGTCCATATCTACTCTAGATGTGTGCGATGTTCCTTGTCATGCGTGTGTGTGTGTGTGTGTTTGTGGGGATAATTTACCAGTTCTCTGTTTTACTTCCTTATGAGCAGCTGTCTCTGCAGGCGAGCTCTGTTAGCCTCCCTGGAGAGCTGCACTCTTCCGTCTAGTTGGCCAGCCTGCAAAACACTTTCGTCTCCAGTGTCATGCAATGTGGGTCCTGTGTTTTTTCTTCCTGCATCTTCTCCTTCTTTCTTTCTCCAGAGGAAGCTTTCAACCTAAATAAGTTTCAGCCAAAGACACAGCAATGCTTCCCTGTATAACATCAGCAGGACCCAGCATCTCTTAGCCCGACAGTGACAGATATTTCAACAAAAAACACTTATCTTACACAAAGTCAATATAGAAGGTACAAAATAACTGACAAATTATCTGATACAAGAATAACATTATTGTTACAAAAATCAAAGACAAGCAAGGGTCTATGTCTGTTTCAGCATTTCGACATACAGTCATGTTTATAGTGTTAATTACTACACTGCATAATCTTGGTTTTCTGTTAATGACAACATGTGACATTCTTACATTATCATACACCAAATCAGCTGCAAGACTCATTGCTAATATGCATTCTACTGTTAAGAAAGTGAGATCAATTTAAATCCAAAATGCAAGTCAGCGAAGCACAATATATCATACACTGAGATACAACATAAAGGTCACAATTATTAGAAAGATATGATATAACCCGAGAAGCCCAGCTCCCGACCATCTTAAATGTCATGTTGGGGAAGTAAATGCCAGGAAAAGCATTCGCACAGAGAGTAAAACTGACTGATAAATCTAAGGAGACAGAAATGATACAAAGAAGGGAATTGAGATTTAAAAATGTGTTTGACAGTCAGGAGCAGTTAAAAAAAATCACACACGCCTTACTTTTATCTTTCTTTGATGTTTATTTACAGAAGAGTAGTTTCCACAGTCATCTTGAGAGTAGCTGAAGGTTTTGACATTTTCACATAAGGTAACACAGTGGAAATATTTCTACAAACCACAAGTACTACCTATCCTGTGAAGACTCCTCAGAACAAGCAAATGTTTCTATCACAAATCATGGCTACGGTCGCCATGACTAACACTGAGTTAACCATCTGGGGTTTTACAGACTAAGAAAACTGCACTTCTAGAAGTGTAGAAATGACAATCCAAAGTTGCTCATGGCCCAAGAAGAAGTGCTAATCTACTAAGTGCTTCTAAAATTGGATCCTACAGTAGCATCTGTTGACATGAGTGAGGTCTTGTTCGGCACACAATGATTACAAAAGGTGTCTGAGTAGCTGAAGAGCGTCACTGGTGGCACATGACCACAGAGTCCCAGTCTGTGCTTGCACAGACTAAAAGCACGACCGAGCTGGTACACAGCAAAGTAGGGAAGAAGACATATGAAAAAAAAAAAAATAGCACAACAATGTGACATCACGGGACAAAGCAGCTCACCACAAAGCACCAGAATGTACAGAGAAGACCCAGAGAGACAGAAGTACACTGAGCGGTTTGTACAAAATAAAATACCATCTATGCATAAGAGTTTCTTTGATTTATTCTTTCCAAAAGAACAAAATGAGGCTTTGTTTTACAACAAATGACATGTATCTGAGTCGGATATGCTGGCATGATCCTCTACAATTTTATGCAAAAATGGGGCACCTGAGTAGAGAAGAGACAATGATTTTGTGATGGCTGTCTGCACTGAGAGGTATGACCTGCCCGGGGAGGGTGTCCCTTTAGCCCTTCTTCCTGTCTAGCACTTCAGTTGCCTAGGTTGTGTTAAAGTGGCACTCCACCAAAAACAAAACAAAACAAAACAAAACAAAAAAAAAATCACTCTTAGGCTTCAGCAGAAACTGATTCATTTTTGCCTTCTGTCCTATGTTATTTGTTTGAAGCACCAGTACTATTTGTGTGAGCACATTCTGTGCACTGTCTTGCAGAATAACAGTGCAAAAGTCAATTTTGATTCCTTCCACTGACCCATCCATCCCTTATTTGCTTACCCCTTCACCACTAGACAGGGTTAGCCATCCAGGCCACTGTCATGAGTAAAAACTTTCACTGAGGTAAAATGAAACCAACAAGAGGTATACTGTTCAATTAAACCTTACAAAGGAGGATGAAATAACAAAATATCAAAGTAATTGTCCTCTCCATAGGATGAAAGCATGAGTAATTTTCCTCAAAAAATCTTGATTGTTCTGGCCAACAAAGATATGAACAAGATGAAAAAGTTTTTTTTTTTTAAGATAGTGGTTTAAAGAGTTTATAGAACTTCTATAAGGAGAGTGAACATCCTTTATGCTGGAGGCAGGTTTATGCTAATATAACCCTTTCAGATGATCTCTGTTGGCTCCAATAATCCAGTACTGCATCAAGACTTAGAACAAAAGAAAAACAATGTGATTAAACTGAAATAACTATGGGGAAAAAAAAAAATCTGGATTAATAATAGTGTTTGTTATTAAAATTCATATGTGCTGTGACATTTTGATGCCCAGCTACAAATGTACATTTGATATTTTTTATTTTTTCTGTATCATCTTAAATCTAAATTCTACATTGCATATGTGATGGTATCTTTGATTTAGCTCAGATCATTTTATTTCCAAATGTGTTGAGTTATCATTACTATCATTAGAACAAATTGGCACGCTGGTGTTGACAATTTAACTGGCTGGGCGGAAAAAAAAAACATCACAGCAAATTATTTGGACCAAATTTTAGTCTACTTCAGTGCTTCTCCAACAGTGGGGGTGGGGGGCGCATGTGACCCTGGGGAACATGCACGGCAAACCTACCGTTTGCTTTTTCATTGCCGTACCAGAATAAAATGTAATTGCACTTCTGCTACAGTAGGTGGCAGTGGCGCTTTCACGCTGCTGTGTCCTGAGGTAATGGCGCTGATCGATTTTATTAATTATTTTTTATTAATTTTATTTAAGTTTATTTTTCAGTATCAAACGGCTCAATTAGTTGGTTGAAAAATTTTTATAGTTTACATAAGAATTTAATTTTGTTGAATTTAAGGCAAATTGATGCACTTTAAATCTTTT
>JAPZDY010000001.1:21056986-21068682 GCA_029783645.1 Ctenochaetus hawaiiensis | reverse complement strand
ATAAAGTTATTCTTTGTTGTAAGTGGATCTATATTTCTTTCTTTTTTCTTTTTTTTTTGGTTTTCCTTAATGTTAATAAGGATACAATGTTATGCAGAGGTGTACTTGTAACAATTTTACAGACAAACGATACTATTTATAGTCGTGGCGGAGGGTGGGGGGCGCAAAATGTTTTCTTCTTTCTAGAGGGGGCTTAACAGAAAACAATGGAGAAGCACTGGTCTGCTTAATTGCCAAATGGCTGTGGTCTGTCTGCAGTGACAGTAGAGACTTTTCCACAGAATGGATCTGAACTTTGCACAGTGGAAGGGTAAACAACTCACTGCCTGTGTATTATTTTTCTCCTCATGACCATGTTGGATGAGAGACAAAAACCAAAAACCTTACTCAAAAAATATACAAAAATAATCACAGAAAAAAGCTTGAAAAGTTCATTCTTTTCTTTGTGATGACAACCTACTTGGAAACACTGGTCTGATTTAGTAACCTCCCCCCATGTACTTAGAATTAGTCCAAGCAGTTTGGCAAACTCCTCAGCTTAGGCTTCAGTGTGCACAAATGGTGCAGTGAATGTAAAATCTTGACCTATCAGATGAAAACAGTCCGGAGTTTTTACCATATCTCTTCTTAAGGTGGCATAGCCAATCACAGCTTACCTGTACTGACAGAGGTATGTTTAAGATATCAAACTGGAATGCTTTTGAGAATGTCATGCTTCTTTCTGGACTCTGAGCATAGAGGCTATTGAGGATGATAATAAACAGCGTTGATATAAAACAGTAACAGTAAAGAACCTGGATCAAAAAAACATACAAATAGTTTTGGTGGTTCACTTTAGCCTACTGCATCAAAAGGGCTGATGATCATTGAACTTAAGGGCAGAAAGCTGCAGCTGTGCCACTTGATTTCCTTTTTTTATTGTCATCCATATCAATAATGTCACAGCAGGTGTTTTCACTTTTTAGGAGCTGATAAAAACACCTGCTGTGACATCATCGACAGTGGTCTGAAGTATAGCCACAAAAAAAAAAAAAAAAACCCAAGAGCAAGCTTGCCGTTTAAAATTTATTAGGTGCAGTTAAGTGGCACAGCAGCAGATATGTCCTGCCACAGGTGGGTTTGCTTTTAAATTGCATTTAAATGTACTGTTTAAGTGTGGTTTGTCACAAAGCCCACTATAAGAGGTGACATACTTTTTAATTTTGATAAGAATTTTTTTCTTACTTCTTATTGTATCTGACAAGCAGTAAAATCTAAGTTCTCTTGATCTCGCAAACCCTGCTAATTCACCCCAAAATCTAATTAGCATTTGATCCAGGTTTGCTAAAAACACATTCACTTCTGTCCCGATATGACTGCCACTGCAGTAAAAACATGTCAATTATGTTAAGTACATACATGGTAAGGCTAAAAAAATAAGTCTCTTTGAGGTACCATCCATGCATTTTGTTCAGAGGAACAATATAAGTTTGAGAGAAAACTTGATTAGTTTGGTGAGAAACATGTTTAGGGTATTTCATACTTGGTACCAAAGCATTTACATTTCTGTTTGCTGATATGATTGAGCTGGTAAGACTTTGACACCTGCATGGAAATGGGAAACATGGGAAAGACAGCAGGGGTTTATTCACTCCCTTTTTACTGTTGGATGACCAGAAGAAAACCACCTGAGAGAAGATAAGACATCATATACAACAAGACTATGCTCTGTTTCATATGATCTTTGAAGTTATTATGATTATGATTATGATTATGATTATGATTATGATTATGATTATTATTATTATTATTATTATTATTATTATTATTATTATTATTATCTAATAAAAACCCTGGCAAACTTGCCATCGTCTCAGAATCGCACTGATGCAGCATCTATAGTTTATGACGCGCTATAGTTCATATCACACAATAAATTAGTTTAAGTGTAGTTTTAGCATTTTTAAACATTGTCTTTTTGATTTGAAGCACCTAAAGGAACCAACTTGCAACTAACTCGAGACAAACCAATCACAGCTTCCTGCAGGCAAATAATGCTAAAGCAGCTGTAACTTTTTCACTTGCACTTATCATCTAAACACAATGACTGTGAAACATATAATGATGTAGTGATTACCTGCAGGGTAAATTGCGATAGCTTGCAAGCTAACAGTTAATTCAATAGCAGTCCAGGCTGTGCTAATACTAGTGCTAGTCTGTCATAACAGATCATGAAGCTATTCACTATTTTCTGTATATATTTTTGTAATTTGAGAGTGAAAAGCTCTTTGCACCAACAAGTTTACTAGCAGTCACAGGACAATGATTTTTTTAAAATATGTATTCATACCATCAACTCCTGTCTTATAACTGTTTCTAAGTACTGCAGTGTTGCAGAACATTTTTCACTCTGACAGAGGAGGTTAAATAAAAATTAATGGTGCAAAACAGCCAGGAAGATATGATTGTGTCCTCTATTTTGAACTTTCTGGCTCTCCATGCTGTCCAAGGTCGGTGCTGCCAAAATGTGCATTATTTAAAATGTGTTTATACACTCGGACCGTAAAAAGATGGAAAAAAGTCTGCAATAGAGTTTGAAATAGCAGTAGCTCTTACTGAAATTTGTCTTGCATGAAGTTGGCACTTGCTTTTCTGGAACTTGGTCCAAAACTGCAATGAGAAGACGAAGAAATTGGCTGGGGATAAGTTTCAGGTGCTTCATATCAAAGACACTGTTTTATTTCTGTTTTCTGTAAGGGCTGATTAGTTATGATGCTGAGCGACACAGTCTGAGTGGAAGCTGCAATGCACTGAGTGACAGAAATTTCTTTGACGCAACGTAGGTAAGTACAGTCTGTGTCGGACGATTACTTCTGCAAATACCAAAGGCTGTAGAATCAGAGTTAAGAAAGAGATCTTAAAGAGAGATCTTAGTTACATAAAACTAATAAAACCACACTGGAAACCATCCTGAAAAGAAATGAGGTAGTGTCGTTGATAAGGAATAGGGATGCACCAGTTCCCCTTTGATACTGCAAAAATCAGTTCCGACTGAGCTTCATATATAAGTCAATTATCAAAAGGAATCTTCTTTGAACAGTTTGGGGTCTGTGTAAAAAAACTTGGACATTTATTTACTTTGTCTTCTTTCCAAGCTGATAAACGCAGAGATTTCAAATCGCTTTTCCAAGTATTGTGAATTTTTTCTTGTACAGCTGGAATCTGTTAGGGTCAAGTGGAATTTCCCTCAAATTAAAAACATGGCAAGCACTTTACATAAAGAAATGATTATACTGAGTTTAAAATGACAACTAATGGCACAGTCTCACACTGGTGCATCCCTTAATGGGAGCCAGACCAGAAGCGTGATCTACAGATGGGTTGTTGTAACATCTCTTGTTTTTCCACCAGCATAATTAAACCAATGCCAACTTGTGTGCACTGTGCAAACTTTGTTTCCGAAATTAGATATCCACCATCTGTAATACAGAAAATTCGCATTTCGCTTCTAACCAAGAGTCCCTGGTTTACAAATTCACACCACATGTAAATATGGCATATTGGATAAGAATACTTCCTGTGTACCAATTCAGTGTTTTTTTCCTTCATCCTGACGTGTTCTGTTTTTGTACTGAATATACTCATATATAGAAATATACAGAGTTTATAAACACACCGACAATAATTAGGCACCTGAGACTCCCACACTGCAGTCAGGAAATGTGTGTGTGTGTGTAAATGTGTGTGACCATGAGATACCGTCGAATCAGCTACGCTTTAGCTTTCTGTGTACGTTTCAGAGTGTGTGTTTGCGTGGACCCTGAGACAACAGGAGGCTGGAGAGAGAGACACAGGTGTTCTGCACCCTCTGAGTGTGCAGGTACTCCTTAAGGCTTATTCCTCGGTGCCACGCAGTGAAGTCGTATCAACACGGCGAAGCAGAGCCAGATAAACTGAGCTGCGCTTCCGATCCTCCCATCCAAAATGGCTGCCTGTATCACTCGCTCACAGAACATTCCAGGATTTCTCATTCCTGTGTGGAACAGAGCCGTGTGTGACACAGTGGGAATAGCCTCCTTCATTCCACTTCCATCTGCTTGTTTTAATTAAACCTTCCATTTCTTTCCATTAGGTTAGGAAAGAAAACCCAGAGGGAAATGCTAGATAATGCATACCCATATACAGTACTCTACCACTAAAAATATACTGTATATGTATACTGTATATACACATGTATGAAACAATGGATTCAAAGTTCCTATAAAAACTTTGAAAGGAAGAGAAAGGAATCCAATAATGAGGTGCATAAAAATAATCCTAATTCTTCCTGGTATGTAAAAGAAAGGAAATCAGTCTGATGTCTGTATGTGTGTGTAAGGGCTGATGCCCTACATGCAGAGGCTACGGGCACAGATAACTGTGTGCTGCTGAGGTAGCGTGGACAAGGCCAGAGCTGACAAATGGGGCAGGGGAGAGCCCGGCAGAGATGGCCTTCCCTGGTGCTGAAGAGCAGCGTCTGGAGTCCCCGTTCTCCAGATGCTCTGACCTCAGCAGAGGGGAGTGGAAGCCATTGGTTAGCCCCGTGTCCTGCTGTGGCTCGAAGTCTATGTATGGCTGGTCTCCCGTACCTTCTAGCTCCCCGTTGTGATTAGCCACCGACTTAATTGAGGGAAGACTCAGGGGGCTTTGGACCAGCGATAGTTTCTCTAGTGTGTCCTCCTCTGGTGGGCTCTGCTGACTCACTGGGGAGTATCTGTCCTCTGATAATGAGGGTCCTCTGGTGGTGTTAGAATCCGTCTCCGTCTCACTGCCCTCCTCCCCTTTCTCCTTCCCAGGGTCTGATAGCTCTGAGTGTACGATGACTTCTGCTTCGACCTGGTTACTGCACACTGATGTACACAGACGATCTTCAAGGCCCTGCGACAAAACAATGCCATAGTTATGTTGGTGTGTTGGTTTGGTTTGTGGGGTTCCAGCTTAAAAAACCCGGTCACTCTTCTGCCAGGGTTAAAGGTAAAGTTAGCATGTTCTGTCCTTCCTGATCTTCATTTTAATTTAGTACAGCGACCTTAATATCTGAGATAGCATTAGCTTTGCTTAGCACACTGCTTACTTCTCATTCTAAAGCTTTATCTCGTGAAAAATAAACAAAATGTTTAAAGGAACAAACAAGTGTGTAAAAAAAGCAGAAATTGGTTTACATGAAAAGAAGTAATAGCCTGATCTCATGTAATGTCCTATCATTCTTATCATACAAGAACCATTTTGACAAGCACAAAAAGGACAGTTTTTCTATGTGGATCCTGGTCGGTCAGTCAGAGACAACATTTGGCAGCCAGACATGACAGCACTGCTTTGTTAAATCCTTTCTGCAATCAAGGACCCGTTTTTTCTAAGAGAGGTTAACATAAATACCTATAAAGTTAAAACGTTATATCTTCCCAAATATCATTGTGAAATTCCATTTAGCCCAACGATGCTAAGGCTAAAAGCCACAATTGATTAGTCAATGAATTCAGTTAATGCACTTACAGTCCCATTATCAGTAAGTATCATGTTGAGAGCTCCATTAATGAGTGTTGGAGAGTCTTCTATTATGGTGTCTCTGTATCTAGTGATTCTGTTGGCCCAGTTATGGCTCACAGAGCCATTCCAAGCAGCCTGCAAGAGTAACAACACAGTGGATGCACCAAAATTACAACTATTATCCCTCTATCAACACATGAAAAAAAAAATTGAGTATACAAGCCCATCTGGGAAAGAGCTCCCCCTCTGCAGGTTTTGACCTTGGTTTCAGGTGCGGGGGCATCCTCCCCTTCTCCTGGATTAGCTCTTGCCATTAGTCTCTGCTCCTCTGAGGCCTCTTCCAGCAGCTGACCAGAGTCTTGGTTGCCTGGGGGCATCAGTGTCTCCAGCTCATGGCTATTGCTGCACTCTGGCACACTGAAGGGAACAGGGCTTCCTCCTCTCCTGTACTGGGGGGTCACAGCTGTGGATTCCAGGCCCCCAGACACTTCCCTATATGGAGCAGAGATGAAAGGGAGAGTATAGGAGTCAGACACTATAGAGGACTCATTGTTAATACAGCTGCCTGAGTTTTTTTTTTTTTTTAATAACTGGTTCTTTGTCAGTTGTTCCCAGTAAATAAAAGAAGTACTATGTGCATAGGTAATGTGTAAGTACTGGTGATCTAAACTGAAATTACCTGGATTTGCCATTACGAAAGCTGAAACACATGCATAGGAGGATGCATATCAGTCCCAGACACACACCGACTATGATGCCTGTAACTGCATGGACGTCCAGCTCTGTTACAGTTAAAGACAACATGGAAAAGGAGAAAAAAAAGCAAGAATTACTGCAAAAAACATAGAAAAAAACAAAGATTTACATTAAAGACATCAGAAAGGTTGTCTCTTTCAAATAAATGCCATATTCTTTCATATCTGATCTAGTGACAGTGTATTTATTTGGCTCATGTTTAGATTGAATCTTCAAAATGAAATTGGTATAAAAACATCTCTAGTTCGAAATACAATTTGGCTGCTAGAATTCGTTGATTCCTTCATTAATGACAAAGTAACAGTAGGGATAAGATATAAGGCAACATTTTACTATTGGAAGCAGAACCTTTATTGATATTCATTTATGCTGGGTATCTTTGGCAGTCTGGACATAGAGAGAAGAGGAAACAGATGGCAAAGCTCTCACCCACCCACCCACCAGCCATCTCCATCTCGTTCATACTGCATACTGGCAACGCAATTACAGCCATGTGAATAAAATAAACCTGTTACTTTATCTTTTAATTAAGGGTTTGGAGAGAAAAAAAAGAAACAAAAAACCCAAACAAAAAAACAAAAAAGAGAACAACAACAACAAAATACTTCAGTCATACGAGTCAAAGCATCTGGGAAGTTAAATGTCTCGGTATTCTAAATATGTTCAGTTTGATGATCAGTTTCAGCAATTTTGCACTTTGGCAGACAAATGGAAAAAAAAAAAACAAAAAACAAAAAACAAAATGTGTGGTTCCCCGTTCAAACTATACAGGAGCTGAGTTTGTATGGTGCTTTTCTAGTCTTTCACTCACTCAAAGCAATTTTTGACAACACAAGTCACTATTTGCCCATTTACACACACATACACACTCATGCACCAATGCATGAGCTCTCAAGAGCTCTTTCAGATTCAGTATCTTGCTCAAAGACACTTTGAGGTGCAGACTGGAGGAGACACAGACTGAAGCATCGCCCTTCAAGTAAGTGGACGATCTTCTACAGCCACTTAAATACTAAAAGGTCCAGTGTATAGGCTTCAGTGGCATCCAGCAGTGAAGTCGCAGATTGCATACGACTAAATATTGTTCTGCTCAGTCCCCCCCTTCCAAGCCATAAAAGCTCTCTCTGGGCCAGTGCTCGTTCTGGACTAAATAGAAACATGGTGGTGTAACACGGCTGATTCCGAGAACCTGATTCCTCTGTTAACAAAACAAAGCAATCCTTATTTTTAAGTGACTGTACACTCATGAAAACATACTTATGAATATTACATTCTTTGCTGCCATATTCTACACATAGTTCCCTATTAATCCTACAAACAGGACCTTAAAGTTAAAATGCAAAGTGCTTCTTTTAATTGCTGACAATTTTAAGGACACTGAGCTTGACTCTAATGCTGGAAAACAGTTCACAGAGGGGTTAATAGCTCTGTATTTATGGCTTCCTATGTTTAAAGACAAAAAGAACATTAAATAATTACAAGTGAAGCTAAAATGCTGACTGATGGAATTAAAATGTGTATAATGAGATTGTGTGCTTAAACACAGTCACATGAGAGTAAAGAAAGTGCTTTTCAAAGCAATTCTGCTGGGCACAGAGAGCAGTGATTCAAAGCTCTCCCCTGGGGGGTCGCTGATGAGGCTGCCCCTTTGATATCCACACTTAATATGATCCTCAAAATGCACTAGAAAAGGAGAAGTGAAATAACAGTGTCCTGCCGAGCTGCCGTTTCCCTGCTGGCAGGGACAAATTACTCGCTTTAATAGGAAAGGCTGTCTGCGGATGTGTGTAAATGTGTGTGCGTGCTTATGTTTCCGCATATGGAAGCAAAAATGGCCTTCATATTTGAGACTGAGAAGCAACTTAATACCTCATTTTGAAATTAGACCTATACTGAATACTTACAATATAATCAACAACAAAAGTTATTTTACTACCATTATGTTTTTGACTGACTTTTTTTTCATCTTTAAAATTTCCAGGTATATAATTAGTGCATTTTCATAAACTTGGTTATAAAAAAAAAATTAGGTTGCTTGATAACTCCAGTCAAAATCCTGAAATCTAAAAGATGTCACTTTAATGAAGCTGAGCTTCATGGATTAAAAAGACAATCAAATGAACCATAGGTTTTTTAAATATTACAACATAAAATTATCTTTAGAACAGTTCAACAGGAAGTTTACAAGTTCAACAGTTCGAGAAAAACTGCACAAGGTAACTCAAGTAGTTAAAAAGGAGGCCCTGCTCATGGTTTTCCTGCTCTGCCTCACAGGCCAGCAACTTTTACTGATTTTTGGTGAAACTCAATCATATTTTATAAAGAAAATGTGGTTTGATTCTGATGATCTCAAGCTTCTCTGCCACAACTCTGTGATATACAGAATTTTTCTGAAGTAACCTGTTCCTATTCAGTTACTACTCTGCTAGTGAGCTCTGTTACCCTGGCAGCTAGCAGCTAAGGAGAGACTACTGCAATTCATAGCAGCAGTTTCAGCGGCTGACCAGTGTACTCAGCAGTCTTTGCAGAGGCAAAGAGACAGAAGGACAATGATGAATAAGAGGCTGGGACAGCACCTTCAATTGGCTTTTAGCTGTTGGCAAGAGCTTCATAAAATAAAAGGCTGCAAACATGTTGTGCTAGCTTGGCATGACAGTGTTCTGGGTCCTGTGCAATGCTTGTTAACTTGCTGTAAACACCAAAAATTATATAAGCATTCATGTTTACAAGAAGACAAGCTTTCAGGAAAACAGATTATTATGACACATTTAAGCTTTGTCTGTAATTAGCATTTTGATCAGGAACAGTATTTGTTGTACCCTCATGGGGGTAAATCTCAACAACTAGCTGAAGAGTTTTCCAATGTAACCCTTCATTGGAAGAATTTCATACCGACTTCTCTTGACAGAATCACTACCATCACAACTATTATTATTGATACTGGTGCCTCTAAAACTTGTATTATTTCTTTCTTTTGATTATTGTAACCTAGTTATGCTCTATGTAACACTTACCATATTCTGGAAGAGGTGTGTGAACATCCTTTATAGGTGAATATGGTCCTGGCCCCACCTCAGTAGCCGCCCCTAACTTAAAAAAGTAACGGGTGCCACTGGACAAACCCTGGACCTCCACACTGGTGATGCTCCCTGGGAGAAACACACACACAGGGGAATGTTTTCAAGGTTTAAAATAAATTAGTTTCATTTAAATTAAATATCTTAAAAAAAGAAAAAAAACATTTCTAAGATAAAGGGGTAAGTTGCACTTAAACTAAATGAGATTATGTTTCAAAAGTTTCAATGAATACATTTTCTCAGTGGAGTGAGGAGGTTATTCAGGTCACAACCCACCATCCTGAGAGAGGTTCTCCCACAGGTGCTCTGGCTGACTGAGGTTGCCACTGTACAAGATCCTGTAGCTGATGATGATGCCATTAGGCTCCAGCGGAGGGCGCCACTTCACCAGTACAGAGGATGAGTCCAGAGCGTTCAGCTGCAGCTCCTCCGGAGGTGTGGAGGGCCCTGAAGGAGAGAGGAGGACTGTGTCAGTAATTAGAGGGCAGAAATGAGGCCTCACAGCTGCGGAATGTATATTGTCTTGGTGGGGGATTTGACATATTGTGTGATGACCATCTGCGTTCTTGTGTCCACGCCACCTGGGTACATGAGAGAGAGGACGAGCAGGGCAATGGGGGAATGGGCTGGGGCTCAGGTGATGACACATGGCAGTAGAGAGTGTGTTGGGGTGACCGGCGGTAATAATGCCATTAAAAGCAGCCCACTCTACGTTCACAACCCTCATGTGGCTCACAGACAGGGCTGCCGGCCAACATGGGAGTCAGTGCTTCACCTCTGTATTTTATTACAGCCATATCAGCCATCAATGCCAACCATGAACTCCACTGGCCACTGGCCAGTCAATGCACTGATCCAAAAAAACTGAAACCATAAAACTGTCATAATTGGCTTACCAGACAAAAAACCCTGAAAGGGCGAATGTGCACTTCAAGAACAGGCAAAATAAAGTGTTCATTAGGGACATCAAATCATGTGGAGTGTAGCAGACACTGATAAAAAAGGTGACATATTCAACTGTGAATCTAAGTAAGGTAAGAATGGTAAGAATCTTAGGTCTTCTGTAATAAATGTACTTTGGGTTGATAAATTTGAAAGCCAGCATGAAATTAAGGTTCTTTTTTCTTTTTTTTTTAGTTTAACCATGCAAAGAATTTTTACTGACCTCACAACTTCCTGCATAACTTTTTCATTTAGCAACTCTAAAATACAGGACTTTAATACACCTTACGGTGATACTTGGACACGTCATCAGTGATAAACCCGGGGTCACGGGGTGTTTCGGGTCTTTAATCATCATACACCTTCGCCTGGGCGACCCAGCCGGGGGCGATCAATCCCCGGCCTGTGTCCAAGTAGCGCACCACGTGTCCCCCCTACAGATCCACAGCCACCGCGAGGCTTTTTCTGCAGCCTCAAGGATGTTCTTGGTGGCTCTCCTCAACTGCAGTCCTCTAATACCAAGGAGTTTGAGAACTCTGTGGAGTGAATGTCCTGCGAAACCTCTGCACCCGATTTCAACTGGCTCACAGCGGGCCTTCCAGCCATTGCTCTGGCATTCTGTGGTGAGCTCAGAGTATTTGGCCCTCTTGCGCTCATTGGCTTCCTCAATCCTGTCCTCCCAGGATTGGTGGACTCCAATGTTAAAACCATATCTGGGCGGAGTGAAGTGGTAGCTATGTTGGCTGGGAACTTGAGTTGCCTTCCCAGGTCAACTTGGAGCTGCCAGTCGCGAGCAGTGGCGAGGAGCCCGCCTGAAGAGTTGGACTGATGGTTTGCCTTCTGCCCTGCTCTAACGAAACTGACTGACTGCTTCGGGGCCACCTGGGTCTTGCTGTTCTGTATCGCTGTGCAGATGGAATCCGCCAAGGATTTTAAAACTTGGTCGTGGCGCCAGCGATACCGCCCTTCTCCTAAGGCCTTCGGGCAGCAGCTCAGAATGTGCTCCAAGGTGCCCCTCCTCTTGCACAACTTGCACTCAGGAGTATCTGCCAGACCCCAGGTGTGAAGGTTGGCCGGGCTTGGGAGGACGTCGTAGACTGATTGTATAAGGAACTTTGTGCGCATAGGTTCAGCTCTCCAGAGCTCTGCCCAGGTGAGTTTGCGTGGTTCCGCATGCTCCCACCTAGTCCACGCCCCTTGCTTGGGCATGTTGACCTTCTTGATGCAGCGCTCTTCCTCCACCTCTGCACAGATCTCATCTTGGACCAGTTGGTGCTTCTCCTTACCGCTGGCACGGTCGTAGCAAGGCTTGGGAAAGCTACCAAGGCCTGCCCTCCCTATTGCCACGGTTCCAACCAAGGTTTTATGCCTCAGTCTTGCCTCCGCTCTGCCAACGGCTTCTTGTGCCTGCCACTT
>JAPZDY010000001.1:21028292-21045223 GCA_029783645.1 Ctenochaetus hawaiiensis | reverse complement strand
AGAAAGCAGCATTCCTTGCTCAGTTTGTGCCTTTTTTTGTTTTCGCTACTAAATGCCAACATGAAGTAGATAAATAACATGTTTCCTGTTTTCTTTTTGAACAATAGACAAACTGGATACATCTACACTTGTGCCTTCATTTTTGCTAACAAGAAGCCTTAAATAAAGTTATGATACTGGACACATGGCTGTTCAAGCTGCCAATGAAACTGAAAATATTGGTCCTATTCCAGCTCTCTCCACAGGCTTCAGAATTACTTAATTAAAGTATTGCTGGTACATCACAAACCTCTTAAGCCATACCACTTTCCATGGTCCCTCAGATCATCTGACCAGCCTTTGTTCTTGACTGAAAACTCAGAGGTGACTGTTCTTTCAAAGTCGCAGCCTCTAACATGCTGAACAACCTGCCTTTTTTGATCAGATCTGCTCCGTCTGTTGACTCATTCAAGTCTCAGCTTAAATGTACTTCTTTGGTACGACATGAGTGCCCAACTGATCTGAACAGGCTACGTGTATGCTTTTTTTTTTTTTTTTTTAATTCATGTGTCATGCTGATTATGATTCACTGTGGTTTGTCCTGGTCTGTCCACACACTGGTCTTGTGTAACACTTAAGTTAACTTTGGCTGTTTTAAAATATGCTTTATCAAAAAAACAATCCTACACTTTCTGACCTACAAGGGGACTGCAGATGAAAATCTGAATACAGGTACACATACTGCACTTGCATGTTGCTAGCATAGTCTCCAGATCAGTAGCTTGTATTTTAGAATAGATTAAATGGAAAATGAGACAAGATATAGAGGCTTTGGAGGATGTCTTGGTGATGTCTAAGAAGCACCTCGAGAAAGACTTCCTTTCTTGCACAACAAGTCACTTAATCACACAAACGGTCCCCGTAGTTGGCTGATTGGTATCTAGTTGAGACCTAATCAATTTACAGTTTGGAAATGGCCTGAATGAGAGATTCTTTTTAGAGTGGATGGAATGTGAGATGCTTTGCTAGGACATGGCTTGGCAGCCATGATAGCACATATTATTTTATCTCGACATACTCCAACATATATTATGAATTAAAGCAGAAATGAGCTATAAACTAAAGGTTTTACTGAAAAGAGATGGTGAGACGGAAAAAGGAGATAATATATCCGTTTGTACAAAAGATAGGAAAGAGAACACAAACAGATAATCTTTCTGTTAAAGAACATGTAAAGGGTTAAGCAGGTTAAGAGATGGACCTACATTAGTGAAATGTAGTATGTGCATTTCTTCTCTTCAGTGAACATGCATACCAAGGTACCGCTGGTGTGATGGGGCCTCATTTCCTTGCAGTTTTGCTCAGCCCCGGCAGTTTCAGCAGCACACAATGTAAATGATCACCAGAAAGAGGCAAGGCAATTTGTTGTAAACACTTTATAAATTAATCATTAAGATTACATACAGAAATCCTTGGTTATGCATAAGGCTTTAAGTGGGTCAGTCTGCTTTTGCGAGGCCTGTACTGCAGGGTGCATCTTCGTAGGGGCCTCGTGTGGATATGATGGGTGTGGGTGCAGAACAAACTGGAAATTGGAGGTTGAAAGATGCTGAATGTATCATATTTTCAACTTTCTCTCAAGTCAAGTACATTAACTTGATCACCTCAACATCCAGCTGTCAGTGCTTGGCCATGGCTGTTGAAGTATTCTATTCATAGATCTCTGAAGTGGAAACTAGTGAACAAGTGGTATAAGATCTGACATCTGTTACATGTAATGGCTTGCAATAAAGCCTTGAGTGGCTTCCTACTAGGAGTCCTTAACAGTAGTAAATCCAAAAACATTCACCTCCTTTTCATCATTAAAATACACCAATTATTTTTCTGCCAATAATTTCTAAAATACTCCTTTACTGTTCAAAGAGGAAAACACCTGTTGAGCAAAAAAAGGAGGATTATCCCCATCCGTGGGCATGTTTCATTCAAGAAGAAGAGGGCATTTGAGTAATTAGAGAAAAACTGCAAAGTCCAAATGCTGTACATGACTCACTCACGTACTTTGACCTAATCAGCATCGTTACTTGTTTGTCTTTTTTTACAGGGCAAAAAAAGAGTGTGACTTGTAAAAAGGACACAACAGTTTCGAGAAAACAACCAGTGACAGTTGACTGATCTCTAACTCGCTGACCACAAAGAAATAAAATTAAGCACATCTGCTTTTCTGCTGCTGAAGATGGAAGCAGCTTAGTGTGAGTCAATTACAACTGTCTCATCTCTGTTGCGAGATGCACATGACCACAACCGATCGGAGACTCGCGAGAAATTGGTGACAAGAAGGGATATTAATAAACCAACGCATGTGTGAACACTTCAATTAATTTTGAGACAGGAGTTTAGCTCAGCAGTGTTAGGGGACATAGGGGAACCTTCAACTCTGTATTGCACAGTTAATTGCAATTTTGAGAGTCTGGCACATAAAACAAGGTCGCTTTTTGAAAGGCACATCAAATTTCCAAAAACATTGCTGAAATGCAAGAACAAGAGCAGACTGTATCTCACATAGATGGCAACTAAAAAAGCTGCTGCAGGGCCTTGCAGGTGCTTGTCCTTGTTCTGATTAAGTTAATTAAGTAAGACTGAACATGACAATTAACCTAAACTGTTGTTTTTTTTGGAAACTGTTAATAAATAAAACAGTGGGATTAGAGAAAGGTAGAAGTTAGTTGGCTAGATTTATAATTAATTTCCCTGACCCTGCAAGATGGGAAAAACACCCTTTAACGTTGAACTGTGCATTCTAATATTTAGTCACTGAAATGAAACACTGAGCAAAACAGGGAGAGCGACTCTTGTGGCTGAAAGGGATGAACAAACATAGGAAGTGTAGGCTCAATGCCAGCAACCATATAGAAGGTGACTAAGGTCAGAGAATTAAGCTTTCTAGATGTATAGGTTGCAGCAAATGGTATATGAGAGACTGTCAAGGTTAATGTACAAAATACCAACCAGCAGCTTACAGTGCTTTACATAATGATAAAAAAAAAAAAAAACGAGAAATGGAGAGGGAATCGTAAAGAACAAACTGGATAAAAGACAAACTGCAAAGTTCGCAGAATTATTAGCAGGCTGTCTGGGAAGTTGTCCCTCAAAACTGTTAAAAAAAAGAAATTGTAGTTTTGAAAAAAAACATCTGATAGATGATTTGACAAAACATCCATCTATCATGGGCTTCAACCAACCAGCATGATGCAGTAAAAGAGTGCTACCACTCTGCGCTGTTGACCACAGTTGTCCTTAAACAAAGTTGCTTTACTCGCCAGTCGTTACGCCTAAACCTGGCCCATAGCTGCTGGTACTTCCTCATTGGATGCTGGGTTCAGGAAGCGTAAGACTTGATTTTAGTGGTGTGAACTACTGTTCTAACACAAGTGAATGGCTTAACGTCTGACAAGATGGACTTGCAAGATCACATGACCTCACAACTCAAGCTGCTTCGCAAGATGATATCAAGAGGGCAGTTAAGAACAGGTGAGCTGTAAGACTTGGAAAAAGTCTCAGATCTTTAGAAAACATGTCGTAATTGCATGATCAAGCACTGCTTTGGTTTCAATTAAAGGAATAGTTGGCATCAATTTAAACAAGCAATTCAGCATTAAACAAACCTTTTTTTTTAATCAACTAATATTTTGAAAAATGTTTCTGACTTTCATATTTCGATATTCTACTCAAAATCCCTGTAAGCCTCCTAAAAATACACAATCAGAACAATGACAGCTCACATAACTACTGATTCAATATCTAGACCACATTACAGTCGTTCCGTTCCCCTCTTTCTGATGATATTATTATGAAATAATTAGTAGGATTGGTCTAGATATAGTACAATGAGTTCCCCCCTCAGTGACAGTATCTCTGAGTGCAGTATCAGCTATTCATTTAGCTAAAATCACTTCTCACATCAGACAAACTAAAACCTTCACAAAATGTACTATCAACTTTCAACATAAAGACCTCCACTGGACTCAGATAATGTGTTGCATTTCATTATTATATGGCATCTTTAAAGCCCTGGTTCACTCAAGGAAGTGCTTTTCTTATTGTAACTTCAAAAGAAGGTTTGACCTTTGCTTATAGAATGATGTACAAAGAGTGCTGTATGTTCGACACTAAAAAGCTTTCTTTTTCACATTCATTTGACAAGGAGGGAAAAATTCTTTGTGCACATCTTGTGATCCAGTTTGAACCACCAGTGACGTGCAGACTTGAAACCTTCAGTGCACCTACATATCAGCTATTTAACAAGTTCATTTTACTTTTTGTTTAAATAAACAAAATGTAAAAAAAAAATGTATTCAATTCATAGTATTTTGAAATCTCTTCAAAACATGACTGGAGGAGATATTCAAGTATTATAACAACCTGTTATTATCATTATCCAAATAATGCAAAATACTACCTGCCACAAAAATCCTGTTTTGGTAGTTCAGTTTTCCAGAGACAATCTTTTTTATGAAAATCTTATTACCCTAGTCACTATATTTTTTAATACACAACACAAACACATGGTTACATGACAGTGTGCAATTCTGGCAGCATTAAAAGCACATTTCAAAACTCACATCAGATTTTAGAGATTGGCCTGGCAGCTCCCAGCAGGGCCTTGCTGCCCATTCAAACACTATAAAGCACAGCAAACAGACCTCACCTGTGGTGACAGTGAGCAGGGCTTCATGACTGATGTCCTGTCTGGCAGAGTTGGATGCGACACAGCGGTAGGCACCCTCATCTTCCTTGGTCACCTCCAGAATCTGGAGCACCCCATTAGGAAGGGAAATAAACCTGTTGAACACAGAGCAAAACGGAGTAGAGGTGGCAGAGGGATAAAGAGTGAGGAGGGGAATGAGAAAGGAAAAAAAAACAGGTAAATAAATGGCTTAGAGCCCTAAAGCCTGAAACACCCAGCTGATCAACTCTGCAGGGAGTAACTCTTGCTCATTCTCCATCAGACTCCATCTTACTTTATTTAAGAGACACACTATTGTGTACTGCCATTATAAGGAGGGCTTCAAAAGACCAGTCATGCAACTCAAAAAGTCACTTAAATAAAGAATTACAATAAAAGTTGTTTTCCTGTTCTTTAGCTTTATGAAAGCACTGAATACCCTAGAAAATACTGTTACCTTGTGCTCATTATCTTTTTGTTTACATTGTTTGTTTGTATTTTTACCGATGATTCTTACTATTTCTACTTTAATTCTACAGCTTCCTTCCTCACAGAGTCAATTTCCAGAAAAATTACAGCTGGCCTGAAAGCCAAGACTACAGGGCCCTTGCAATGTTATACCATCCCACATACCACACCTTATTGCCTTTATCATAGCCTATTAATCCTGCCAAAATGTGTCCAGTCACCTTCTCACAAAGGAGGGAGGGAGCACAGAGGAGTTCAGAAAGAGAAAAGAATGAAAAAAGAGAGATAACAATGATAGGAAGACAGGGAGCCATCAATGACAAGAACAGAAATAAAGATGGAAAGGGGATAACAGTAAAGAGAAAGAGCTGGACACGGTGGAGGGGCCAATAAAGAGGAAAAGGCACATTAGAGCCTGAGAGAACAGAGAGAGAAAAAGCCATTGATGTATCAGCCATCCCTTAGCTCATCTTTGTGAGAGGCCATTAACAACGCCTGAGGTGGGAGAACCACATCCCACTGATAAGACCTTATAAGCAGCAAGCTGTTTGCAGGTCATGCAGGGCTACAGCAGCCATTAGCACTTAGTCCTCTGCAATAAGGTTGGAAACAAATTTTGAGGCACCAGGGCCAGAAGAACCACCAAGAGTCAATACTGTTAAGTGGCCCAGGAAATGAGACTATTTGTGAGAGACAGCTGACAGTGAGAGACATGTCAAGAATGTCTCTCACTGGTGTACATTTTGAAAATGTTTCTTCTTTATCTGTAAGAGCACACAAGGTTCACCGTGAGTGGTTTGTTTTGAACTCAAGGTGTTTCTTTAATGCTCTCTTCATAGCTGCTACAATCCTGTATGAGTGTCTTAAAACTAGTTTGGCACTTAAAGGTAAGATCAGCTCCACTTGGAACCTAAATAATTACAGCAATGTGCAGATAATACAGAGTGTCAATACACCTGATGTGGCTGAATGGTTTGCTGTTGGTGTGAATGCTAAAAGTATGCACTACATCCATTTCTGCATCACAGTCGTCATGTTTTTGCATCTACACAACATTTTTCAGTATAGAAACATCATTCAAACATTAAAATGTTCATATCATTTAAGACAATATTGCTATATAATACTTTTCTTATTCAAACTTTTGATATTTTCTATTCAATGTTCAGTTCAAGGTTTTCTGTGATTTATTCTTATTCTTTTGAAGAGATAATGTTTACAATTCACACACTGTTATACTTGTTTTATAACTTTCAGCTCTTATGCACTGATCCATACATTCAGAGAGAATATCTGAAGTATTCTTACTTCAAATTTTCAAAACACTCACAAACTTTCCCGCATTACTTCAGCTCATTCCTACTTTTCACACAAACAAAGTTGCTATGCTCAGTCTTTCTTAAGTTCTTAAGTTCTTAAGTTTCACATTCAAGTGTTTGGTGTAGATTGTTGAGAGTTGGAGGACATAACAAAACAAGTACCTGCCTCAAAAGCTGTAATGTAAACTGAAAACCAAAAATTTAGCAAAAACAGGGATGTATCTGACCTGCTCCAATTCAAACATTTTCGACACATACACAAATCTCCTACAGCCCCATCAGCAGGGTCTCCTCTTTTTACAGTAACTACGGTAATGCTCTGATATAATAACATTTTTTTAACATGCCCCTCCTCACCCCAAAAAACCACAACAAAAAAAGAGTTAATGAAAACAAAACAAATAGAAAACAAAACAAAGGGGAAAAAAATGAAGAAGGGATGAGAGCCCATCTATTTTTCTTCCTCTCCCTTATTTTGAAATTATTCGTAACAGCCCTCTTGCCCTTCCCAACACGGCTGCTGTCATGAGCTGACCGGCTGAAAAGCAGCATAAATCAAGATGACTACTAATAGCAGGGAAACACTGACATTCTCCTGGAGGGATAAAGTTACAAAACCTCATCCCGGCCTGAGAAGTTCAAACTGTATAACATCAATGTAATCCAAAAACCCAATCAGCTTTATCCAGAAAATAATCATGTTTATATGTTTTTTTTTCTTCAAGATGAGTTTAATAAATGAGGCCATTATAGTGCTGCAGGTGATTTTATTTACATTTTTAAAGATTTACAGGTTTTCATTTGATTAAAATTTTCAAAAAGTTACAGTGAATTTAATTTCATCAATTAAACTATATTGATCTTAGCAGTCTTTAGTGTAGTTTTATATGAAGTAATTATGCTAGAAACTAATGTCCCACAAGACTTACTATGTTATTCATTTTAATGACTTGACTGGACATTACAGGGATATTAATAAGGCAACACAAGAGCAAAGTATCAGGTAAAAAAAAAAACACTGACAAAAAGAATGTGTGCTTAAAAATTTGGATTGAACAAGCAGAAACCCTGATATTTATGTATGTAATCACATCATTCATCAGTAAGAAAACAACAACCTTAACACAATAACACGGAAGGCTCACCTTGTCTCCATAGGGACAGCCACTTTGTCCTTTTCCCAGGTAATAACAGGTGTGGGCACTCCCTCAATCTGACACTCGAAGCGGGCAGCTTCTCCAGCAGGCACTCTTTGAGGTGTTGGCTCCTGATGGAACTTAGACAGGCCTGAGAAAAAACACAAGTGTTAAAGGTCAGGTGATTATTTATCAATGCATAAGTGAACTGTTTCCCTACAAATTAAAAAAAACAGTCACACATCTATAAATCGTCCCTTGATTAAATTACCTTTCCTAAAATCTAAAATCTGCATGTCATGTCATCTGCCTCTGGAATGGTAAATAGGAACCAGTAACCCACTGAATTACATGGGCATTAAAGTCATTGTGGTCATGGATGGAAAGGATTCTGAGTACTTACTGGGGGTTCAAGCAATAATACCAGTAGATTCAATAAAACTGACACTGATGTTACTAACAGTTTGGGTTTTTAAATAGCAAAATAATAGAAGTTTCTTTTTTGAACTTTTTTTATTTTTCAAAAACATCTTAAGTGAGTTCAGAATCTGTCAGTAACAATAACAAGGTCTCTATTTCAGACTTCTCATTATTGTGTTCAGGCCTTTTTAGGGATTTTAAAGGTACCGTTTTAAATGTTGTAATTTAATTAAAGACTTGTTCAGACCATTTAAATACCACTGAATGTCCTGATTAGGAATAATTTGGGGATTTAATCAAGCTTGGCTAGATTATTTCTCTCTCCAGGTCGAGGTTTGGCAGGGCTCCAGTTTTTACAGCCTCAGCACACACAAATACCACACACACACACACACACACATACGCACATGCACGCACGCACGCATGCACGCACACACAGGAAAGAGTCCTGCTGTGGATAATACTGAGCACCAGTGGGCAGCAGTGAGTGCTGTCTGTCTGAGGGCCTCTAACCTCTGACCCTAACTGCCTGTTGGAGAGGAGAACAAAACCGGTTGGCTCTCCCAGCCACTTTGCCTGTCGCTCTGACTAAGAAGCTGGATTTTGGGGGGTGGATCAAAGGAGCGAGCAGAAAATGAAAATAGAGGGCATCCAAATGCAGGAAGAAAGCAGCAGGGTAACAGAAAAGAGTAAGACTCCAATTCCCAACTGAGCAAAAAATACCATGTTAATATGCTGAAAATTAAACCTACAAATAAATATACAGATAAACAGCTTGCAAACAGCAGGGCTCGAATGTCAGCTAATTGACTGCATCCATACATTGTTTGATCACAACTGGTTTTCATCAGACCAAATCCATCTTAGATATGCTATAACACACTTGCCTGATAATCACATCAAACTAATGTGACAGCGAAAGAGCATACTTGCACTATCTAGTAGTGGCAATACTAGTATTTTCAGCAAGAAACTCTTGGTCTCTGGCTAAAAGCACACTTTAGAGGACAAATACATGTGTCTCTTTACACTACTGGATTTGGTGCTAAAGCAGATTTATGTGCAGAATTATGCTTGCATTTTTTTATATATATACATATGGTTATTTATATGTGTGTACATTTACAAGAAATGTTGTGTTTTGTTTTATTGCAAGGTATGCCATTTCCATTTTCATATGACTGTATCCTGTGCATATCTAAATTAGCGTCCTGCAGTATCGCTACAGTCTGATGAACAGCAGTCATGCTCTAAACATCAGCAGCCTGAGTGCAACAGACAAAAGTGGACATTGGAGCCCTGCAGTGTGCGAGCTGTTTATTTGTTTATTTAATGATTTGCTCCCTTTCAGCTCAGCACTTGCTCTCTTTGGTTTGGGTGTTTGTGCATAGTTTTGTTTGAGAAAACCTACATGAACCACAAAATAAAACCAAAGTGTCTTGCTAAGTAAACTGTAACAAAGTAAGGCACCGAAATAAATAAATTCATCTTGGCATTATTATTGTTAATAACCTGTCAATCTTACAAGTTTCTGTATCCTCCTCTGCTACACTTTTTCTCCACATGGCGCTAATTGCAGAGCTGATTCAGACCAGATATGCACAGCATGAAAACATGTAAAGATCATCCTGCAGGGTTACATACATACTGCAAATAACGCCTGCAGGAAGGACAAAGTTGAGTCACACATTTCAAAGAGCTGCTGATAGAAGAGATGTTGCTTTATTTAACAAATGATTACATGTGAACACATTACTTATCCACTTTACTTTTTTATTAATTAATTATTCAAGAGATTTAACTGTACTTTTCACACTTGGTTTTTCGTCTTTGGCTTTGAGTATCAGCAGGGTTGTCAACAGCTCTAACTTAATCTTGATTAGCATGACTTTAATGATAACGTTCAAGTAAACAGAGCTAATAGTTTACGCAATGTAGCAGTGCGTGAGGCTGTACTAAGGAACAGTTGTGTTATGTGCTAAATGCTAACATTAGTACTGTTAATATTGACAATGCTAAATTAAAGATGCTTTAATGTACTCCATAATTTATAATGTAAATAATGTGTAACATTGATGTACCATTTTATCATCATATTTTAGCATAATAAAATTTAATAAAGGCCGATGGGAATGTCACTGGTTTTTTGGTCATAAAATGACCGAACAAAGTATAAATTTGACCTGATAATGGCATCAGTTAAAAAGTTATGGCATATTTTAATTAATCACGATGGGGTACACCGATCTATCTTTCCATTCAGTACCAAAGTTCATGGTAATCAGTCTGAAGCAGAACAACAAACCCAAAACTACAAGTTTCCAACCTACCAGTGATGCTGACCCCCCACACAGCCAGCACAGCTAAAAAGCTGCATAGAAGTGAAAAAGCAATAGGGTGTCAATGACTTTAAACAATGAAATTCTGAAAATGAGGAGCGATGTGAGGGGGTGAAGAGGTCAGACATGAGATTTAAAACTTGTTTCTGCTCATACTTGAAACTCATAACACGAGTCAGTTTCAAAAGGGTTCATTTTAAAGTTGAAACCAAACCGTTATCTTGTGTTAACGGATTAATTTATGCTTTTATCATGATATAACAACCCGTTATCGGTAATGATTGTTTTGTGATCTCTAGATAGCAGAACAAAAAAGATTGTGGTGACCATGGCAGCTCTCAGCTTCTGCAGTTTTCTGAAATGCCCTAACTTTAATATATGTTTTTTTCGTCCATGCAAAAAACTTGCCTGTGGTAAGTTATATTCTAATTGAAGTTTTGTATTTCAGTGCACTGATGTAACCATTACTATCAGTATTGGCTTCAGGCCCTAAAAACCAGTATTGGTCCAGCTTCTCCTGAGATTTCTAAACTCACTTCCAATTTTTGTGACTTAAGAGACTTTCTTCAAACCACTGTAAGCTTGGGGGGACACAGGGCGGACTATCTAAGATTACCCCAACCCCTATCACACCAACTGTTATTCATGGCAACAAACTGGCCATCTGTGTTTTCCTACTGGGCTGCAGGAACAAAGTTTCTCAATGAGTACACAGAGGCTGACACACTTTCTTGGCCCTAGTAGCAGAAGGCCTGTGATTCATTTCAGGAAAACTTGCACTGACCGTTGCGTAGAGTGCTTCGCAGAAGGTGTTGATGATTAGCCCCTGCCACTTCCAGCCATTACACAGCATGATGCCCTCATCCAAACACATCACCTGTAACAGTGCCAGAGAGTGCCTGACAGGGTGCCAGACTCACTGCATGGGAAACTGGATCACTGTATGCATCTCTGTGCACAAGGGTTGTGGTTGTTGTCGGTGGTGGTGGTGGTGGTGGTGGGGGGTTCTGTATGTGAGTGAGGAACGACAGCTGATCAGCGTTGATGATGGGAGACTAGTGGGAGGAGGAGGAGGAGCGGGTGGGAGGGGGGTCGCAAAAGACACTTTGCCCATGCTGTGATGGAACAATGGTGACTGGCTGAGCATCCACCTCCACTCTGTCAAAGCATAATCATATTAGTCTTTTCCCAGGATTCCATGAGTGTCCCCCGCGCTGAGACTCCGCAGCAGATCCATCTGGCACTGTGCTGAACGCACACTCACACACTGAAAAGTTGATACTGTTCTGCACTGGGCCACTTTTCAGAGTAACAACTCTCAGCAAAAAGGTGGCGTATCGAGCCAGAGGGTCAAAAATAAAATATGGCCAATTGTTTCCTAGCAACAAGCTCTTTCTATGAAAAAAAAAACAACAAAAAAAACAAAAACAAAAACATTTTCAGGCAGCTCCACGGGCACAGCTCTGTGTGAAATGTGTAAAAGTCCTGTCCTCTAATTTTTTTAGTCTCTCTCTGTCCCTCTCGCTTCCCCTGCCTTTGACTTTTTTGACTCCTGTCTTTGTCCCTCCCTCCATCTCTTCCCCACTCTTTGGCCCCACAGCTATCAGATTGCAGTGTTTTCCTCCTCCCCTTGTGCAAGCAGATAATTCCACCCGTGACCTCTTCACTACCAAGCTTTCAGGCTGAATAACAGTGTGAAAACGTATCAAGCATGCCACCAGCTTCAACAGATATTTACCTCTGCCGGGGAGGGTTTGTTTTCAGCTGACATTGTTTGTTTGTCTGTTTATTTGTCAGCATTATAAAAAAAATAAATAAATAAATGTTGTCCTGGTTTTCATTAAACTGAGTGGAAAGGTGTAGAATGGGCCAAAGAAAACACCTTTGAATTTGGAGAATCCAAATCATGAGCTAAGAAATGCATTGATTTCATTTCACCTACTATCCTTATGAGATAGCTAAAGTCTCTGTGGAATAAATGCCATACATCTTAAATTCCAGATGGTAGCATAGTTCAATAGCAAGAAAAAACAGCCAAATGTAAAAATACAAAAACTTAAGTTTAAAATGCTACATTCTCTGGTTCCTTTAGGGTAGCCTCAACCAGTAGTAGTTGCTTAAACTTCATACATCAAGCTGTCTTTATTGAGCACTTGAGGTCAGTGGTTTCATATAAGAACCTGTAGAACTGCAACATCACAACAATCCTAACAACGCTTAACCCTTTAATCTCTGAAATGAAGGTGTGGCCATGTAAATGTAAAAGCACACATATTTATGCTCTAATTCATGCCTGACTTTAAATCCTAATCATTTTGGAAATATATTCAGACCTGTATAGTTGTTGGGCTTGCAGATTTGCATATCATACAAGGGTGGACTTGTTCTGATGGAGGGCTGTGTTGTAGTTATATTAGCTACCTGAAAAGCTGCTATGCAATATGACTCCAATATTGTTTCCTATTTACAGAACACTTTACTTTTATTAGTGTGTAGTCACCAGAAGATATGAATCGCTGAGTTTTCATTACCTTAGAACAAGCTCTTTGTAACAACAGAAGGAGCAGGATGTCTCAGAGGGAGTCTGCCATATTATATACCCAAGAGGCAAAGAATAAATATTTCATCTAATCTATCCAATATAATTAAAATTAGCAGAGGTAAATATCTGCTGAAGCTGAATTAACAAACCAAATACTAGCTGTAGAAAGGGTCAGTCATGTTTTTTGAGAGTTTGCTGTCATTATATGTTCTCCTAAAGGGACGATGTGTGGGGGGATACTCAGTTGAGTGGAATCTGCAACCTCACAGTTAATAAAACTGAATTGTACCCATTAGATCGTCAAAGTTTATGAGGGTGTGCAATTACATCAGTTTTTATATGTGTGTAGGACTTTTCTGCCAAACACAATGCTAATGAAAGAAGAAATTAACATTAAAGCTGTGCTCCTTTTTTTATTGGAAATGTTCTTATAATGTTAAATGAACATGAACTATCATTTCTCATGTTGGTAAATTATTCTCCTTACCCCCCCACCCCCCAGATAGATAGAGATCTTCTGCATTGATACTAGGCTGCCTTTTGATAGGAACTTATTAAATCATGTGAATCTCTTGTGAGTTTTTTTAAAAAAAGGCAGATGATGAAATCACAAAATGAGGTCAAAATTGCCGGCGCCTAAATGTGTTCAAAATATCTGTCTCTAAAGCTAGAAATTAAAACAGTAAACTGTGCTGTTCTACAGCGTCCTTTGTAAGTGGAAATGGGACTATAACTATTTATTTGTATGAAAGAGAGAGCACACACTTCATGCTTATAACATCAGCTGGTAGCTGGTATGAATAAGGAAATATTGACATTCACCTCTACATTTTCATAATGAGAAAGGTTAATTGGTCTAATTAACATTAAAAGCTACATTTTTTTTTTCTTCGGCATCATCATTCACCCGTGGATGTATTCAGGAAATGTAGTGTGCACACTATATGCCACCTCTGGCGTTTTGCCGAGAGAAGAATGTGTTTGAGACTGCAATACTGTGGACCTATTAAAATCTTTAATTACATTTAATGAGGGAACAGGTCTCCTTGTTTTTTCTCCCTCTCCAACACATTCACATGCTTTTTGACAAGGCCACATGCATCATGTAGTGTGACAGGGAAACTGGAGTAGGTGGGTTTCGTAACGTGTTGTCACATATGTGATCTTGCTGCTATGTTCTCTGCTCGGTCTCATTTTTGCAGTAGAAAATGAGAATGTTCGCTCAATGTCAATGGTAAGGCAGCTCGACTTCAACTTCCTGCACATACCGGTCGCATCTCTCACACAGCCTTTTGCCGCTGATATGATTCAAAAACCACACACACACACACATTTGTACATGCACACATACAGAGATGAAGGTCATTCTTAATGGTCTCTGAAGCCTTTCCTTTCACCATCACCACAAACCCTCTTCAGCCTTTTCTGCCTTCCCACCATTCATTTAACACCCTCCCATCCTTCGTCTCTACTTCTTATTGTCCCTCAAACAAGAGATCCTCATAAATAGGCATGTGACAGCTGACAAAAGCGGGGGCATCCACAAAGGATACTGTCTCATTTTACACAAAGCTAATGACTAAATAAAGACTACCACTTAAGAGTGTGAGAGAAAAAAGGGCCTCCTTGGAGGGGCGATTAAATAGCTGTCCCGCCTTTCCTCTCATCCCTCACACATGCATCTTCCTGTTCATTTTCTTTCATTTCCACCCACTCTTCCTGCTTTACTCCGTGCCTTTTAACAGACTGTTGTTTAAGAGTGTACCTGTTCCCAGGACACTTGTTAGTGATTCACCAGAGAATAAGTCTCCTATCTGAGGCAGAGGGAAACCAAGTTCATCTCCATGCATGCAGAGAAAATTCCCTTGACAAATCTGACAAAACACATTGCTCTGCATGTGTGTATGCATGAAAGCATACCCAACTGAATGCCTTAAATAGATGGAGCAAACCAATTTTTTTTTCTATTACATCAGAATTGCTGCGACCTTCATTTTCCTGTATCATTCAAATGTTTTGAGAAACTAAGCAAATACAATAAACTTTTGTACCCGCAATAAAATTTCAGCAGTAGTGAAAAATGTACATCACAAAAGCCCAAGGCGATGTGTCCAAATGCCTTGCTTTGCTCACCAACAGTTGGACAACCCAGAGATATGCAATTTCATAGTACAAAAGACAAAAAAGCCTGCAAATATCAAAACCAGTAAGTTCAATGAATTTTTACATTGACAGTTACTAAAACTGTTACCCTTGTACACAAATGCTGTGGATTTATATTCTACGAATCAATTCATTTACTAATAATTTTTTCAGCTTGAATATATCTACTAAATTAGTTTTGTTTCCAAAGCAGCTCAAAGAAATGTTCATATAAGTATCCCTTAGCTTTCTACACTAAGAGATTAAAGCCTGTTCCAGCCTGCATTGGATAAAAGGCAGAGCCAGTCAATCAGGGTTGGAAAAAAAAAAGATACAGTAAACAACTTATAATACACCTATTTAATTTCGAGCATGCAGCTAAGCTGAAGTTCCTCATCTGTGTGTGTGTGTAAGTGTTAAAGCTGTAATTCTGGATTTACTTTTGGACATCTAATTTTTGACACTAATCAAAACAAACCCAACACTTTGGAGTCATACATTTGAACTCTAAAGGCCAAAATGATCTGCTGTACACCTACTTGCTAAGAGAACATTTACAGTCCTGCTGGTCAGGGCTCCAAGGGCGCTGGCGCTCATGCAGCTGTAGCCTCCCTCCACACCCTGGGCAGGATGGCCGTCCTTAGAGTTGGGCAGCAAGAGAAGAGATCCATTTGCCAAATACTTCAAGAAGTCACTGCCCTCCAGGGGCAGAGGCCGGCCATTCTGGAGCCAGGTGACATTGAAAGGTGCATCGCTGGCCCCAAGGTTGCAGTCCAGCAAGAGGGGCAAACCCGGCTCCAACATTACATGGCTGGGCCCAGCCCCGCAGCTCAGCTCCACCGAAACAGGCTTTTCTGTGTGGGACAAAAAACAAAGTTTGTTAACCATCCTCTGTGCACAAAGCAGTCAAAGTAAGCTACATCTTTATTTTTAAAAAACTGTCCCAAAATATTCACTTTCTTGGCAGTGGCTCTGTGGCTAACATTGCCTCACAGCTAGAGGGCCCTGGATTTGATTTTTCCACTGGTGCAGTGCCTTTTAATGTGGAGTTTGCATTTTCCGGGCTTCGTCTGGGCGCTCCAGTTTGCCCCAGCATCGACCACATATATATATAGGATATTTATCCTGTCAGTGTCATTAACCACAGCAGTGGCTTAGAGCTTAAAGAGGGTACAGTGCTGCCCGCTGCTCCTAGTGGACGGCTTAAACTCAGTCACAATTGTTTTGAATATATTTTACCACTAATCAATTAATTTTCCCATTGTTTCAGCGATGTTCTGTCTCTTAAGTTATTTTATTTCCAGAGCAGCATTAAACACATTTGTGTGACTATCCATCCATCAGGCATGAACTCTCTACACTTACAGATTGGAGTCTATCACAAAATGCATTGGATCTCCAAATGTTTAGACATCTATCTAATTTTTTGCAACTTTTTATCTAACTTATCAATAGCAGCCCTTGACAATTTTTCGTTTTACAGGCCAACTTCAATAGCACCATCAGTGCTGGATGCACAGATGAATAGGGCTAGTACATTCCAGAGGCAGGGTGTTTTAGGGACAGAGAACAGGCCAAACTCAGAGGAGGAGGAGGAGGAGCTCGGAAAATGGAATGGGTGAAGCAGCATGAAGGGATTTGTATGTCAACAGCAGGACATTAGAGTCATTGAGAGAGTGGGGAAGTCCTGGAGTGAGAGGTTGATAAGCAGGTGTGAAATGAGCAGCAGTGTGCTCCATAACCGCTGTCAAAGGAGATGCTGTAGTTGTTAACAACGTCAGAACTTTTTGTTTCTTTATTTTAAACTCATTTTGAGGTGATCAGTATTTAAATAAACTTATCATACAAGATACAGGTGTTTTT
>JAPZDY010000001.1:20995946-21010799 GCA_029783645.1 Ctenochaetus hawaiiensis | reverse complement strand
ATAGCATTGCTGTGTCCTCTGTGATTGTGGTCAAGCTGTAATTATCCTGCTTCTGCCTTTCCCTCCTAAGCTCCCGTAAAATAATGAACACAAACTACCAGCTGCTCACAAATCACTGCACAAAAGCGCTGTGATGTGAATGCAAAAAACTACCCATAAGATATTTCAATTTTGTCACAAGATGTTGATGCACATTTGCTGGAGATTTGGCTGTGAGCCAGACAAACAGAAGTGAAATGACTTGTGTCCCGTCACAACCACAAAAGCTTATCCGGTGGGGGGTACGACCTGCTTCGAGCTATGTTCTTAATTATGAGTAACCTGATTCCCTTAAACCACAATACACTGAACATGCTGCAGCAACTGTTGAAACCCCATCTGCAATTTGTTACCTCCAGCAGACTTGGCTGGCCATGCAATCTGGTTGATATGTTCAATAAGATTGATGGCTCCATGTCTGAATGTCGGGCTCTCATTACCATTTTTTAAAGTAGTTTCATACAACATGAAACAGTGGGCTCTGGGATTACAAAGGATTTCCAACAGGCACAGATTTTATATTCACCTCAGAGAAGGAAAGCCAAAGATAGAGCAAGACATTTGCTGGGAAAATTATTTACACATTTGAAGCTATGCTCACTGAGACCAATTAGGATAGTAAACTTGTCTGGCTGGAGTCAACTAGCAACAGGTTTAAGTAGTTTCTCTTGGCAGTAAGAGATAGGTGGATGTTGCTGTGTTTGTTTTTTGTTTTTTTTTGAAACAAATGAGATTTTTCTGCTACAAATAATACCTTAATTGGTTGGTGAAGAGTTGAGCGAGTCTGCTGCAGTCAGAAGAATCTGCAACTTAGTAACTGTTGTATTCACAGTGAGATGAATGCCTTTCTGAAGTAACTGCAGTTAAAAAAAACACTACCTAAGAAAGGACAAAGCACAATCAGGTTTTTAAATTATTTTAATGTGTCTTGTTTTTGATATGAATTGTTGCATAAAAATAATTTACCCTTGTGTTGTGCTCTTCTGCCTATTTAAAATCTGCAAACAAAATACTTTTTGTTTGTTTTATGAATCCATGAGGACCTGAGCTGGTTCTGTAGTTGTGAACAAAGCAGAAAATGTTGCTTGGTTGCCACTGCTTTTGTAGAACCTGCGGTAATATGAAACTATTATGTGCGCTCAGATTACATGTGTTGGTCTAATCCTTTGCACTCATTGTCACATATAACAGCTTCGTCACGTTCCCTTAGCATCACTGTTAAACGAGGGGTTCCCCTCTAGTGTCTGTGTGAGATGCACCAAGCTTTCAGCTACCTCCTGGTTGGTCCTGCATCTCCCACTGCTCCACAATTTTGTCTTTTCATGTTGTTTGATGTCATTTAGGGGGTCGCAGTAAGAGAACAAAATGAGGAAACAAGTTATTTTGTACCGCCAATATTTTATGTGTCTAAAGTTCTTCAAGTTTTAAAGTGTAGTTAGTGTAATCAATGTTGGTCCAAAAATGTACTCTGCTAGATAATATCATGTTGTCTTACATATTTTTTCCACATAAAAAGTACAAAAAAAAAAAAGAAAAAACAATACATAGTACAATCTGAAAAGGAGCTGGAGGTACATTTCTCATTTTTAAATTGTGGATCTATTAAATAAGGCAAAGCATTTTTTTAAATTATTAAAAGTAAATAATATTGAAACGCTCATGGAGTTTATGTCAACAGTAGCGCTCATTCTTCTGGACACATCGTCAGTGATGTTCCTGCAGTCTTGAGAGGTTTTGAATGTCTCAGCATGATACGCTCTCTTTCAGACAGACCAGCTTAGGCTGATCAGACCTCAGCTTGTCTTATGGTTAGCAAGCTGCCCTGCAAAGCCTCTGTCTTTAACTTCAACTGGGAACTATTTTGCCCTCCAGCCATCTTGACTGCAATCAACAACAAGCCCATTTTACTTGGTTAGCTTTCTTGTCTCATGCAGATGATTTTCCCAGAGGACTGCCTAAAAGATTTTAATACAAGAACAACATCTAGGACTGTAATGTGCTGAGGGAATTTGAGCTGTTTCTCTGGATCCACCAAGCGTTGACGCATCAGCTCTGCAGTTACTTCCAGGACTTGACAGTATGATACACATTCTTATTTCTGGGAACAGAAACTTAAGATATGCAAGGCAAGAGAAATTAATTTATATAGCAGCATTCAAACACAAGACAGTTCAAAGGGCTCCACAATGGATCACAGCAGACATGTCATTGTCTACACTTTGTCTTGTGTGGAGATTTAATATGCTGGATAGCATGTCATTTACCTTCTGGACAAGGAACTTGACATAATGGGTCTTAGCTTTTCATAGTTCAGCCAACGTCACCTTCCTTTAATGTCCCTCTGCCCTACTATCACCATTATGCATGACCTCTCCTCTGTCTATTGCTGCTCTCAGCTCCTTCTCAGCGAGGCAGCTCTGCTCCTTCTCTTTTTCAGTGTCAATCTGAAAAGGGTGAAAAGATCCCAGTCCTACCCTGTTTGAAGTCAACTGTTTGAGCAGCTCACTTTTGCAACCTTGGCCATTACCTGTTGAATGACTTCCACTGCTTGCTATTTCCTCTAAATCCTCATCTCCATTCAAGCTTTGACAACCTTCAGGTATGGAAGTGAATAGGGGACTTTATTGAAATTTTAAATTTAAATTAAATTGTTTAAGGTGAACATTCAAATACATAATACATTATAATTTTTAAGGTATGTATGCATGTGTAATTTTGGTCAAAGTGAAAATGAAAGTGCAATAATTCAATTTGCATGATCATTTTAACATACTTGTATGGGTGACCTTGGAAAAAATAAATATGAAAATGAAAAGGCTGTTTGAAATTTAATTTTAAAGAATCAACCTGCTTTGCAGTGGACAATATTTAAATGAATATTCAAACAGTGTCCACTGCAGAGCAGGTTAAGTCTTTGAAGCTTAAATATCAAACAGCTTTTTAATATTCACATTTATTTTGTCCAAAGTCACACATACAAGTATGTAAAATGATAATGCATATATTCAGGTTCCTGGCACCTCAAACTCCTCCACCTGAGACCTGAGTGGAAGTTGCTTCTTGTTGTTATGCCAATCTATAGGCACTGCAATAGATTACTCAGACTTCTATTCAGCCCCAGCAATCTTCTGAGGTAACAACTTATTTCAATCTCTAGAGTCTTAACTTTGAGGCACCTTATACACCAGGAGTGGCCACAGAGTTTTTTTGGCAGAATGTCATGTTGGCACAGCCATTTTTTCAAGTTTCTGGTGAACCTGAACTGCTTTTAGCTAACCTTCCAAATTAAACAAATGTATTAGATAGACAATGTATTCTTTTGGGTGCTGTCAAATATCTTGCTAAGGCTCTTTTCCTACTTCTTAGTGGTGGTGGGGGTAGTAATATTTCTAATGCTTTCTAAGACGTCATCCACCTTTCCTCTCTTCAGCACCAGTGATATAAACTTGTTTTAAAACTTGGTTTAAAACTTGCATCATGGGCTCTCTGCACCCTTAGAGTAAATTTTAATAGAATGTTCATGGTCAAGGAAAATAAAATTATTGAGATACTGCACCCTGTGACTATTTTGTACCAGTCAGAAGGTAGTGCTCCAGAGGAGACTCATCCTAAAGGTGTAATAGGTCAACGATGAGATTTTGAATTCTGCCGGGTACCTTGTGTTTTGTCAAAGTGTATCAGCTTGTGTGATGTGGAGGCCACAACTGTAAACTCAACAGTAAAATTTGATTAATACTGGATGTACAAACCATCTTATTTTTGACAAAGAAAACAATATACTTTTTGATATAATGTATATAATGTATTTATTGATGTATATCATTTTTCTACCAATTGCATGTCAATAAAAAGACAAGTTTTTGAAACTTTCATGTAAAACCAAACAATAACAAGTTTCTCTGGTATTTATTAAGCTAATGGCACATTCTGTGTCTGGCTGTAAGATAACGATAACTACACCATCTTTCTTAAAGTACACATGTTGTATATTCATCACTGTATATTATTACTGCGAACTCTACATAACAGTTATTGTTTCAAAACCTTATGCTGCAGAAAAAACACCCTAAGTCTAAGCTCAAGTGACTAGTCTTCAGTTACCGTTAGATGGGTGCATTTGTGTCAAATGAAAAGTAAATTGAATATAAAAGTAGATTGATCATTTGATAATGAAATTCATTAGCAATTTTGTGTTGGAAGGATCTTTTTGTGCTCATGCCAAATTACACATGCAACATCACAATTTAGCATTTTATGAGAGCCAAAACTAAAACCTTATAATGGACCACAGAGTAAAAGCAAACACCTAGTGTGCTATATTGCATTGTATTGTATCGCATTGAGATGCTAATAGTCCTAGGATCACAACTTTCCATTACTTAATGACTTTTTGCAGATTATAAAAAAATATTTAGAATGTTACATAAAAAACAAAACAAAACAAAACAAAAAACCCTACAACAAAACAGAATTTTACCCCAGGAAATATAGCACTACCAACTATTTATACTCGTTTGTTTGTTTGTTTGTTTTTTGGAAATACAATTCTTGTTTTTGTGAAGAAACATCTGGTGGGCCAAATTTGTACCTTTGTTCCAACTTTGGGTTGTCCCGGTTGTAAGTCTGTGAGGTTTGTGTATTTGAATGCTGAGTACAGTAGTCTCTTAGGTGGCTGTCTTTCATCTTCCTCAAGGTCAGAGGCACACAGTTTCATCTGACAGCAGAGCGTGTCCTGAATAGGTAAGGAAATGCCACAGACTGGCTGACAGACAAATAGAACAGTGCCCCCAGCTGGCGACGCTGAGCAGTGACCACAGCAGACCCAGACACAGGCACACATCATTCATGTGAGCACTACAAAGGAAGGAAGGGTAATCAGAATACTGAAAAATTCCAGTCCATGAAGAAAAATGTTTTGTACATTATTAGACAAGAGTAGTGCTTACTGTAACTTTCTTATTTTTGTTGTCTTCAGATTGAGATTCAGCCAAACTTTTTGTTGATATAAAGACCATGATCATACATCAGTGTTCCATTTCCTGGGTATAAGAACTGCTGTGAAATGTTTATTGAACAAACACTGTATGCCACAGTCCATGGTTCATGTTTGGATATGTAAATGAGGTTGGTGTATGATTGCCTTGCCACAATGTTATTCCACCTCCTTCCGCTGGAGGGGTGCCGTCCACATGCTTGGTCTGGAGGAAAGCGTCTCCATAGAAACCACAACAACGGTGGCACAAGGGCTAGGGGGTGACTGGGCAAATGTTTTCTTCTTTGGGAGGACAATGACACTAGGGTGCACTGGCGCTGGGCTGCGATTGAGAGCATCAAGCAGGGATATTGAATGTCAAACAACAGACACTTACTTCTACCTCATTTAAGTGCATTTACACACCAAGTGATGAAGATAAATGAATGCATTTAAGCATTCAATACCAAACAAATGGGTAACGTTTGTGTGTGTGTGTGTATGTGTGTGTGTGTGTGTGTGTGCCATGCCACTGGGTGTGTGGGGTTCACACCCAGTGGCATGGCACACATACACTGGGGTTGAAGAAAAATCTAAGAATGTTTCGTGTATTTTTTGTGCTAACTGAAAACTAAATGGAACACTTTAACCTATTTTCTTACTTTTTTAGAATGAAAAAAAAATTTGAATGATAAAGAAAGTAAATTAATGAATAATTAAACTATATGCAATCTAAATATTCAGCTTTTTTAAAATCTTTAATCTTAGTCTCTTTAATGGGTTACCTGTCAAAGGAGGAAGCGGAGAAGGAATTTTCACTTATCTACAGAAAACTTTGCATTCCAAATAAATAATACACAGTAAATCTCTACCCTCCTACCCCTAATTGTTAAGGCTGAAATTTCAAGTATTGCCCTCCACCTTTATTTCAATTCTTGTTATCTCTATCCCCTTTCCTTTTTACTCCTCCTACACTCAACTTCTTACAATCTTTTTTCAACATTTACAATCCTGCCTTGTAGAAGATGTATTGTGTTGCATCAACGGCCTATTACGAAAGCTCATGGCCAAAATCTGACTTTCCCATTGTAATCAATGCAGAGTGAAGCACTGTTGAAGAAGGAAGAGCGTAGGTTGTGTTGATGCAGAATAGGACCAATTCTTCCTGAGAGAAGAAGCCCTTGTAATAATTACTGTTAAAGGAGATTGTGAATTAGAATCTCAATGGATGACTGTGTGGTGTTAAAGAAAATGGCTCATCTCAATGGTTCGGTAAATGGTGGCTTTGATTGGCATGAAGGAGAGAGAGACAGAATGAGAGATGAAGTAAGAAAGAAAGCCAAAGGAGTAAGATAGAGAGACCACTTAAACTATATTGTGGATATCTGTTTAAGGCTTGTGTTATGGTGGCCTGTGGTTACTGTAATAAATATTGGAAAGAGTATACACACTGTTGCTCCAGTCAAGACATGTCTTGAACCAGGACATTCACCGAATCCTACAGTGCTTGCTTGTCATCAGAGTTTCTTTGTTAAAATAGAACTTAAGTATAACATTACACTGCTTACTTTACTATTAAGTGTGGCGATAAGTGAAGGCAGGACTACCATAGAGAGTATTTATGTACCACTCTTGTTCTTCATGAAGAAATGTCATCAGATGAAAAGCTATCTAAAAAAGAAATAATACAATATTAGTTCTATATAATAATACTGGTATTCTCTAATTGTTACAATCTTTTACCTGTGATTCAGTATTTCAGGTAAAACATTGCTTTAGAAGCTTGCAACAAATTTTTATTCTTTACATTTTATCCTATGCTCAGTTAAATAACCCCTGTAAACACTGATAACTGTTTTTTTCTTAAAATGTCATTATTTAATTAAATAATTGGTTATTTCTGCTACTAGAGGTCTCTCAATCATATCAATGAAAACAAAAAGATGTGGTTTAATGATGTAAGTTAGAATGGGAACATAGATTCTCTTTTATTGTTAACAGCTGCCTTCACAGATGAAAATCTATCTGACTGACTCAGACAGGGGTATTACAGAGGAAGTTATGTATTAAATTTTTATTCATGTTAGGTTTAGTTTTCTTTCCCCACTTTCTTCCTCACTCTATGACTGGTATCATCTAGAAGCTAGTGACATGGGACAAAATGAGACACACTGTAATCTTGAATAAAATGACATATTTCTCTGGGTTTGAACAATATGGGAACATTTTAGCTGTAAATGTTACATCATATTTAATTAAATGCCTCCTTGCCTTGTGTAAATTACGCAGTGTATGCAAATGTCAATGTTTTAAATTTGACATTTGCAAGTCTGTAAGTTCATAACACAAACCAACATATCTAACAATTTTTTAATTATTAATTTTGCATATTGACTGATAATGTATTGTATTTTTGCATATTTGCATAATATAAAACTGTCCTATTGTGAATAACAGTAATACAATATATAAATAATATGACAAAAAGTTAACACAGTATTCTTATTATTTAATAATATACCCATATTACTATTTAGTTAAATGACAGGAAAATTATTTTGAAGTTTCTATGAATCAGTGACCTCTGCTTAAGTACTTTCATGCAGCTTAGCTGCTGTGTGGCAACAGAAGAACCTTTAAATTGACACATTACAGCAGTTTGTCATGTCTTATAATTGCAGTCACGCTAATCTATTTGTACCAGTTAACGCTGGGTGCAGGGTGTATTCATGACAGAGAATGAGGATGCTTGAGAGCCAATTACTGTATAATCCAAAGTGCCTCCTCCTCCTCTTCCTCTTCTGTCTGTGTAGGGGCACCTTGCAGTTACAATTGATTTCATCATTCTCGTCAGTGTGTTGCCATGTGTATAACTTCATTATTTCATTATTAATTTATTAGAACAGAATAAAGTAAGCAAAGTGAGTCATTTGTTTTATGCCTATAATGGATTTTCAAGGAAAGAATGAAACCTATAATTTTTTAAGCAAAACTCCCCCTATAATAATTTAATTTACATTAATAACAAGATACAGCAATATCCCTACAAGATATAGCACGTATTTTATCTTTTCTTTTCTTTTTTTTTTTTTACAGTGATGCACTTTGTGTTACATGTGTTGGACACTGTTCGATACTAGCAGGTTGATCAGATTGGATCAGGTCTGCAATGAGGGCGCATATTTGTAAAGATAATTTAAATAATTCCAAAAGGGAAGTTATCTGTTCTTTGATTCACCTTCAAATGGAGAAAATGTGTCAAAAATTATATTAACCACTGAGGTTTTTTTTTTTTTTGTGTGTGTGTTATCAGCCAACTTACACTTTCCCCTCAGTCGGTCTCTTTTCAGTGAAACAGCAACCTCTGCTGGAGTCTGGAGTCAACTACTATTACTATAACTACTAGGTGAGAAACAAACAAACAAGTCCTATTTCCAAGTTTGGTCCACTGGCCTGGCTATTGGCTTGAATATATATTAGAAAGTTGAATTTACAAAAATGTGAAGTAAAACTACTTTTAGCCTATTCTTTAATTTTAATTTTTCTTTAAAACCAGTTACAACACTTTTCCTAATACTGCTCTGACTATCACCCAATGTATATGTTTTACATATATTTTTCATGCTTTTTTTCCTATTATTTCTCCACATTTAAGCAAAATTATTTCTTTCTGCAAAGTACCTAACGAAAAACAACACAACTGCGAATATGACAGCTGTCTCTATTTTCATGCGTGATAGCGTCTCTTATTTGAGATGAACTGTAAATGCAAGCTGTTCTCATACATAATACTGCAGTAGTTTATAGCCACATTGTTTACTTGCGCCGTTGGGCCATATTCAGCACCATGGACAGAGAGCCACACGGTGATTGGTTTAACAATACAACGTCAGGATTAGAGTAATCTGCCTATTGGTCTGAATCAAAGTGACAGCGGACTCAAGCACGGTGATTGGTGAATCAGGACAGTTAGGATTTATCTCTCCGGTCATACTTTACAGAAGAAAGTAGGCCTTACTATAATAGCTTATTGTGACAGTTTGTTTGTTTCGATTAGCAGCGCTAGTTTATTCAACAAGCATCTGAAGCGTCCACCGGAGACTGAGCACTTAAAACAGGGACAGCTTTTTTCTGAAGGAGGTAAGCAGATTATGTTTCCTGTGGAATCCGTAATTCCTGTCTGTGGTGGTCAGCTTTCTGCGAAAATATCCAACTGTCTTTGCTCATATACAGCGTATAAGTAACGCTGACAGCATGCATGTGAGGGCAGCAAACGTTTGTGTGTGTCGGTGCTCTCTTGGAGTGTTTTTGTGTGTGTGTGTGTATAAGCATTTTCTGGTGTCTTGCACTAAAAACCGGAAGGATTCACTTGTTAAAGTCTTATCAGGAGTACTGAGTCGGTGCTAGGAAAGCTAACACGTTAAATCCCCGGCAGATCGTGTCGACGCCTGCTTGCTTCTGAATATGATCCGTTCACACACCCATTTATGTCCCAGAATATGTCTGTAAATGGCCACATAAAAATAAGTCAGCAGCAATAAAAATCTAACCTCCAGTTTCTTCTTATTTGACAGACTAAAGATTGGAGCGAGAGGAAATCTGAACAAGCTCCAAACTTTATCCAATCCACATGGCTGGTTAGTAATTAACGTGCTGTTTACAACCTTTTAAGATCTATGTTTCAACATAATTATGCATATCGTAGTACATATTATAGTAAGTATATTAATCTTATCACCTATCTCTAAACTGTTTATCCATCACAGTATATTTTCATGCATACCTGTTTCACAACCTGTTCTCATTATGTATGTATGGGCTAGATGTCGCTACATTACTGCATGACCTGTTTATATTAGATCTGACTTTTACTCACCTATCTACCAAACACCAGTGCTTTGATAAATGTTTATTTTGTACCATACTATTATATTTTATGTTCCTTTATTCTAGTTAGATTTTTTTTTTTGCCAGCTCTTGCTTCACTGTTATTGCTTCAGCTAATACTGTAAAGAACTTGAAACTTGAAGTATTGAAACTGTACACAGTCTAACTGTTGTGAAATGATTTGTCTTAGAGCCAAACTTCCCCCCACTGCCGGGATTCATCCCACTAAAGCCGTGCTTCTACCAGGACTTTGATGAGATCCCTGAACAGCACCGCAGCATGTGCAAGAAAATGTACCACCTGTGGATATGTGAGTGCCTCATAGAGAAGTTTTCATGTGGTTAGAGTGAAAGTGACTTTATCCTCACATCAGACTGCTGTATAAGATTCAATTTCAGCTGTGAAAGTTTCAACTGACCTTCTGCAAAGGCTGCATGACTATCCAATATAACAACAGTAGCCTTGAAAATCATCAGAAGTTTCCAGGAAGCCCCATAAACAGTCTTCTCCACCGTTGTTAACTCATGATAATAAGTATGTAACAGAAGGGCAATGGTTTACAAGGGTCCCTTTGGTCCAAAAAGATTTTTTTTTATTGCTTGTTATTCTGACTGGTTTATTTGCTAATGAGTCATAGCACTGACCAGATGGCCTTGGTTTGAGCAGAGCAGTTAACGATGAAATTGTGTTAAACAATTTTTGCCACGAGCACTTTCATCAAAGTTTATTACATCATAAACAAGCAGTACAATGATGTTTGTGATATTGCTCTTGGTCTGGAGGCTCCCTGTCTGTCTATGAAGGCATGCAACATTTACACAGGTGTAATGACGCTAACCTAGCAGTAATGAAAAGGGCAATAAGTCAATTTAAAGGAGAGTAACCTGAAAGTAATAAAAAACAAAAGTGAAGGTGGGGTGTTGATGCAGTGTTGCAAAGGATTTTCTCCAAATGAAATCCAGAAGTGCCTTTCCGTTTTAAAATATCTGCTGCAAACCACAATGTTTTTTGTTATAGTTTGTTTGCAGTAGGCAAACAACAAAATGCGATGAGTTCAATTTTAATTACTGCTTTATGCACAGTAAAAAATATGTACCATAACTATCTATTACTGTGACTAAACGCTTTTCTTTCTACAGGCATCTTCTTTTCTACTAAAAGATAACCATAAGCAGGTATTCAAAGTCCCAGTCTGCTTTTGGTTGTTAATTAATTAATTAATTGATAATTAATTCTTTCTTTCTGTAGCAATTTTGTGTATCTGTCATTCTTTCATTTGAATTGCCTTTTGTCATATGCTACAGTGTGCAGGTGTGGCATGATCACTGTTTTTAACACCTGCACTTGCTGTTCTGTTTGTACTTTTTTCCACATTCATATGTGAAAATCATCAAAGCCAACAGTACTTTTATGTTATTTATTTGGAAAACCTGTGTTCCTGTGTTAATAGCTGTCATGTTGCAGCTGTGTTTGGCTTGATATTTCTCTTTGTAAAACATTCTGCATTTTCTCTACAGACTGCCTTGTGAAGCTGATTGGCTGTCTCTGCTAGTTTAGGGAAGAAAGATAGGACCAAAGTGCAGACTTCCAATTACAACTATGTGCAATATAAGCAGAGAATACTAGAGTCTCGTAACATTACTAAGAATTATTAGAGAAGAACACTCACAAAATGGCTATTCAGGGAACACAAGCCGTCCCATGAGTCAAGCATTGAAATTACGTATCTTACATTATGTTAATGTGGCTGCCTTTACATCGGCTTTCCAGTCTTTCTTTTGCATGTGCATGTCTATGTCTCTGCACCCTATAGATATACAGCACATATATTTTTACATATATTTATTTGTATCTATACCTAATTGCAGTATGTCTCTCTCTTTTTTTTTTTTTTTGTCAGTGAATAGTGCTACTCTTGCAGTGAACCTTGTTGGCTGCTTTGCATGGATGTTTGGTGGAGGTGGTGTGACCAACTTTGGAATGGCTATCATCTGGCTCCTCATGTTCACTCCCTGCTCTTACGTCTGCTGGTTCAGGCCCATCTACAAGGCCTTCAAGTAAGTCAAATATGAAGTACTAACTATATACATATTTTTAGTCAGTAGCGCAGCAGGAACTCATTATGCAGTTTTGTTATTAAGTTGCTGCATTTTACTGTTATTTATTTTAAAAATAGAAACAAAATGGAAAACACATGTTACAAATAACATGTACACTGTATGTTGACTCAAAGGAAGTGGCTGTTGGTATAGTTGTTATTCTCCTTCCCGTCTGCTCTCTATATGTTACTGTTCAAAGTTCCTGTTGCACGTGAACAACAGCTATAACCCAGCTTGCAGCCTCCATGCTGAAAAATGACAAGTTACCCAAACCCTATCCTGGTCGCTAACAGCACTAGCATAAATTATCTTGCATGTATTACCTTTTCTTCTGCAGAAATGCAAGGGTTTGCCTTAGCATTTGCATTTTTTTCCCAACAAAATATAAACAATGTAATATTATTTCCCCCAAACACTATTTTGAAAGGCAGCTGTTACTGCATCCAGACTTAGCACCACCCAAGAGGAATTTGATTATGTCCAAGACATACAAACAAAACAGAACATTTGTCTCTATAGCATAACCGTAACTGGTTCAGCCAGGTTTTTCTCCAGTGCTGGCAAAGCACTAAAACAAAGTGTGGGGACTGTTCAGGATATGCAAGACTTTGTACACTGTGATACAAAATATAGAACTTGTTATTTTGTAATGTGTTAAAGGAATTATAGATTAAAAAACAAAACAAGAAAATAAATAAAACATAACTTTATCACATACAATGCAATATAAACTACATTTTTATCAAATTACATTGAGTAAAAGAGAGAATATTTCTGACTTAGACATTTGATGGTAATTATATTTGTGTACAGTATTGATATATGGTGAATGGTGGCTATAAGCTAATTTTTCCTCCATTCTCTCAAAGTGTTGAGTGGCAACAGAGATAAATGATCTAAATGTCCTCTTGAATACAGAAGGGCACCTGTAACATCTCACTCTCCCTTCACTAAAGGACAGAATAATTAAAAAGGCAGCTTAAAATCATACCTTTCTCTTCTATACTTAGGTATGCATTATGCTCCTACATCAGTTTGCTCTTTCAGGGACAGCCCATGCATTGTCCACATGCAGATTGTCACATTAGATGATGATACAAAATGTGGTTCTTAGTCAAGATCGAGTCAGAAACTTTTAGAAGCACATAGCAGCTTGGAGTAGTCATTACTGAGGAGCAAGTAGGAGCTGCACACAGTCGTAGAGTGAGACGGCTACTGCATCACTGTCATCACATTGAATCACATCACTGGGTGAAGAAGCTAGCACTGTCTGGCCGCTCGTCACCAGCAGCAGTGTGCCTGACACCTGGGCTGTCAAACTACTGCCACTGTGGACTGGCCAAAGAGACTCTGACAGGGCAAGAAACCCAAAGTCGAGCAAGGTTTTCTGACAAGGCCATTTGTAGCTTGTTGTTAATGATCATAAAATTTGTCGACAACATGAAAAATACACAATATAATATGCATACACAAGATTAGACGTGTAATAGTGAGAAATGTTTCTTGATCTTTTTGTTTTTTCTCTAGGACTGACAGCTCCTTCAATTTCATGCTGTTCTTTTTCGTTTTCATGGCCCAAGTTGGCATCAGCATCATCCAAAGCATAGGCATCCCTGGATGGGGCGTATGGTAAGAGACTGAGTTTGAAAATATCTATCTCAGTTTGTACTGGGACTGCTTAAAGTTACTTTGGTGCAACTAAAGTACCAGAGTTATTGCTAAAGTTAAACAGATGGTTCTACCAGCTTTTACAAGTGACCAATTGATCATTATGCAACAATAGCTAACATTAAGTTTTTTTTAATAAGATTTACAAACTTTTAAGTGAAACAATTTGAGTGCAAGCAATGGGCTAGTATTTTATAAGACCTTGTTCACTGCTTTCATTAACATGACAGTGATGGAACGTCAGAAATTGCCCTCATAATACTTTAATGATAGTCCTGTTATTGGATTTTGAGAGGCTGTAAAGGGGATCCACAAAATGTCACCTGACTCAGGCTGACAATCAGGAATTAATATTATGACAGCCCTCATAAACTTTATAAATGTCACCATGTGCAATTGGATATCCTCATGTATGAGCTATAAAACTTTTAAACTTTATATCGCAGTGCTTAAAGTCCACAAAATTACTGGCATTTAACATCCAGATGTTCAGCAGTAGAGTCATGATGAGGAACACCAGACAATTCAGTAAGATAATTAAGGCTCATGCTGTGCTGGTCATCTAAAATTAATCTTTTTTTTTCGATTAAAATGTTTTAATGATCATCTGTGTCTTTTTCAGTGGATGGTTGGCCACCATCTCCTTCTTCAGCTATAATATTTTCATTGCATTGATCATGTTGGTCCCTACTATCATGTTCACTGCAGTGGCCTCACTGTCCTTCATTGCTCTTACCAAGGTAAGAATTTGACTTTTTTTGGTCTACTTTTATTAATCTTTTACCATTGTTTATTGACTTTAACACTGTCTTCAATCAGTAGTTACAGATTATCTATTTACTGTGATGTAAATAGTAACTATGAAATTGATTCATTTATTCTGTATCAAGAAAGCCTCATGCTTGCATATAAAATCAATTCACTTTATATATTATTTATGAATTTTAAAGTTTTCACATATTTTTAAAAAAGTTATCGCTAACAGTTGACTAAATCAGACCACAGAGGTTGTCAGGGACATTAAACGTTATCATGCTGAACTTGGAAACTCAAGTCTGGCTTTGCATCCTTGTTTATACTTGAATGAATAACTTGAATGAACAGGACTTAAGGTGGTGGGTCTGCCTCTGCTTGCTTATAGACTTGGGAGATATGCTCTTAGATCCAACCTGCAGAGTATCTCTTTGA
>JAPZDY010000001.1:20979028-20991464 GCA_029783645.1 Ctenochaetus hawaiiensis | reverse complement strand
GCTCCATCTCTCCATCAGTTTGGCGGTCCTTGGCCTGGAAGACGTTGAAGACCCCTGCTCTAGAGTAATATCCTTCACAGTCCCAACATGCTGGGAGTGCATGTTTGTAACTCAGTTTTGGTAGAGAGAAACAGGAAGGCATTTGGAAGCAAAGAAAGCAGAGTTTTACTCATTTCTGTCCTGTGTATGGAGAGTTTCTTGCATTGGTTTTTCTAAACTTCATCATTTTAGCAAAATAGAAACTTTTATCCTGTTAGCATCAAACAGCTGTTATGAGTCTTTCACATAGGCACAGCACTATTAATTTTGGCATACACAAGCTGTAAACAGAACACTTATTAGAAAATAACTGCTTACTAATACATTCAGCAGATACGGAGCACTATTAGCATTAATTTGTATTCATGTTTATGGCCACCTGATGATTCTAAGTCCAATATTTACTCTTCCTTTTGCACTATTTTGGTCTGTGTTAACTCCTGAGGGGAAAAAATCTGGTTATTAAGCTGCTAAATGCCCAACTATGTTCAACAGCTAGCAGCTAACTTTGTCTGTCTGCTGTTTGTAGCCCAGAGGGCAATTTTTAGAGCTTTCTTCCCTGAAAATAGCTGCCTGCTCTGTCTGCAGAGTGAACCAAAACAATGAGCTTGAAGACACTTCAATGGTTTACCGAGGTACCAATTTTCTGTGAATTGCTACAAGTGGCTGTCATAGTCTTTTGATCCACTGCTCATTCAAAAAGGCAGGCAGTGACAGTTTAAGGTCACCTATTTAAGACAATTAAGTTGAGTTCTGGGGTTGAGAATTTGTTAGTGTAAATCTTAATGCTACATGTATCAATCATACTGACATGAGAGAACAGAGAGGCAGGGGGAGGGAAGAAGGAGGTGAAGTCCACATAAAGGGCACTGTATGACCTAAAGTTGATGGAGCACAAAGGGCCTTTTTGTTGTATTTCTCAGGAGGAATGGAGATAGAGTGCCCTTTCATGCTTTTAAACACACACACAACACACGCACAGATAAACAGACACTTTAGAAGGTGTAAAGACATGAAGTCATGCACTCACACAGGCATGCTTATGTATCACACACAGATACAAGTGAAAATAGGTCTGGAATACACAACTCAACAAGTCTCCTAAAACTGTGCTCTGAGGTCACAGACCCACTCAGCAACCCACCAGGAGGGTCAAGTATGAAGTGCTCTCTTCTAAACATGGTAATTCATTCAGACTTTAAAATACAACTGACTCATTTGCCATTTAACCATTCACTGTTGGCCATCTGTTATGACTTCCCTTCTTTGGTCTCAGGGAAATAAAGTTAACAAAGACTAATAATGAACACATGACAAGAATCCAAAACAAACGTTTAGATCAAGTTTACCAGTTGACCTCAAGGAACAGACTGGAATCAATGTCTAGGAGTGAGTCATTTACCCCTGCCTCCATGAATGCGCTTCTGCAGCCTGGGGCATTGCAAACTAGGTAGTTAATAACCAAGCTTGCTTTAAATAGAATAAAAACTAAAGGGAGGAGAAAAGAGTTACATCATGTTTGTATCTGTGAATGTTCTCATTCATCCAGGTCATAGTTATTCTGGGCAAATAAATCGAAAGCAACTGGACTCAGTAATATGTACGTTTACTGTTAATTATGGCTCGAAACGCTGAGGACCCAAAGAAACTTGTCTGTCTGATCAGAATGCAGAGTGTCATCAGTGACATAACAGGAAAAAAAAAGGAATTTTACTTAGATCATCAAAAGTTTACTGTGACTTGCAGAAGTCATAGATACCAGTCACTGATAGACAGTTGACTTATTAGGTACATGCCAATTGACAATCTTGTAACAATATAGTTTAATATTTTGCTGAATAAATGTGAATGTTGCTTAACTTTTACTTTTATATTTGGATAACACACAGTATTTAAAATCTAAAAAGTATTTAAAAAAGACTTTTTATTTGCTAATGCAGTGACTTCGTGGAGTTGCTGCTGGTTGTCTGGCATCCTCACATGTGACATGACCTCATGACCCAACCCTTTCTCTCAAGCAAAGAAAAGTCAGGTTTTCGTTATCTTTTGACAGAGTTTTGCTAGCTGTTTCCTGTAACTCAAGTCTGTAGCTACGGTAAGACAAGCTGGATACAGGCAGTACCTTCATTTTTACTGCATAGATAAGAGTGGCATCAACCTTCTGATCTAACTTCTGATGAGAAAACAAGGAGGTGTATGTACCAAACTGTTGAACTACCCCTTTAACAGCTAAGTGAATTCTTTTGTTGGAAGTACAACAAGGGTGCACTCCCGACTGCGCCCTTGTTGCACTTCCAAAAACCTTGATACTTCTGTTGACATGAACTCAGTCAAATACAGCAGCTTGAAAAAAGAAAGAAAAAAAAAACTGGCACCAAGCAGCAAACGTTCCCACCCTTAATCATCTTTACATGTACATGATGAGAGGAATTGCAGCATCCAGCCAGCTACTAAGGAGGGGTCACCCAGCTGTCTGGAGCAGGGCCATGTTAGTCAGCTACAGCGAGGGAGTGCTGCTGCCACCAGCCTGTGAAATCACCGGCGTGATGATGGGAGTCGTCCCCCTGACAGCACAGGAAACTGTGACAGTGGAGGTTTGAGAATGAGTGTGGTGAAATATGGGCCTGTCAGAGGGGAGAGAGGCTGAGCACAGTGGCGCAGGGCCGTCGCTCCCCATGGCTGACTTCATCATTGACACTCCCCACGGAGCCGATGGAGGGGTAGGAGGGTGGGCGGGGGACACGATTAAGGCTGGAAGCCTATCTTTCCTCCACAAGATCTCCTCATTTGTTCCAATTGCCTGGAACTATAAACAAGAATATCCCAACTTCAATTTCTGCCTTTCAAGGAAGGAAAGCCTTAATGAGAATTTATTGCCCTGTTGTTGTAACCCTGTGGACTCCCAGGGATGCTGGAGGAATCGTCCATTTGCATACTCCTTAAAATTGATGAGTGGGGGAAGTGAGGGAACTAAGTTCTAAGAAAGAGCGCTTTTATTTTTGTAGCCGACACCAAATAGAAGCCAGCTGTTTCAAATGATGAGGCAGGTGGTATTTAAATTGTCAGGCAGCACACTTGAGCGTTTCTTGTGTCTATGACACAAGTTGCTTCTTTGTCTCGTGCAACGCCCATCACTTTCAGAGTGAAGTGTTAACAGAAGTAAAATGTTAATTCAGATATAAATATATGTGTGGCGGTGTCAGCTCTGCATAAAGTGTGTGCAGGATGAGGTATTATCAAAACAAATGAGCCAGCAACTGCAGCTGCATGTAAATCAGAGCACTGTTTTTCCCCTCACTATTCAAATGTCTTCAGCCATTCACTATCTCCCAGCCAGCGGTTTCTCATCTGCCTCTATTCTTCCTTTACAAAGCCAGCATTTCCTCTTACCTTTCCCATGCAGCAATGTGTTTCTCCCTACGGAAATGAAGATTTCTTCACATCTTTATTCATTTAATTAGGTCGCAAAGCAAAGCTGGAGCCAGAAGATGAATTACCTGTGGCCTTGATATTGTGCCACAGAATCTCAACACAGTAGGCTCTGCAGAAATTAGACCTCAAGTCTGGAGGTGGGCTTTTTAGTGATGTTGGCTCACAGACTAGTCCCTATTCTCTCTTTCCACTAAATTCAATTATCCTCACATAAACCTGCTGGAGTGAAGAATGGGAGTCTCAAGTCATGTCCTTTAGCCCTGTCTCATTGTAAGCCAGCTGGTCAACTCCGAGTGGTTTGTTTGAGTGGTTTGAGTCTTTGTAAATAGTTAATTTTTTTTATTGATAATTTCTATGAAAAACTGTATAACTATGCTGGGCATAGATAATGCATATGTATAGATTATAGACAGCTTTAGAAAGATAGATATATTAGAGAAACATAGTAAAAACCACTAAATACAGTTGTACGCATTTATTTTAAGCTTAATTAAACACTTCCACCTGCTACATGAGGATTATCGAGGCAAAGCCCCCCAGACAAAGAGTCTCGATTAAAAACAAACAATAATTATAAATTGAGTGCAAACACTTGTCATGTGACCTCACCTTGAACTAATAATATACGTACTGTGGCTAAAAAAGGAGAAGCGTGGAGAGGGTGCACTTGAGGAGAGCAAATTGCTGAAGCTGAATGCTGTCACCTTGTCATCAGTGTCACCACAAACTTATGATTATGTGCTGTATGAGTGAAATAACTGTCAGTTCAGCTAAAGTATCTGGTGCACAGGGGTGGAAAAAAAAGAAGGAGGAATAGAAAATAGAGGATATTAGCAAGAATGTCACTTTGTAATTCTGATTTTTAAAGTGAAGGAAAACATTAATGGTTGCTTGAGGGGGAATGTTTTACTTTTTCAATTAATTTATTTTATTTGATTAACTTTGTGGTGTTAATTTAATTTTTTTAACAACCTGCTTAGGATGCTGCTCAGACTGCACTGTGACCATGGCTGAGGAAAGATGTGATAGATGTTGGGGAGGAACAGAACAGTCTCTGTAGATGATGATGGGTCAAACTTGTCATCACAGGCATAACGGCCTACACAATCTGCCTGTATTCATTGGGGATCCCCGATGTTCATGTTCTCAGCTTCATCAGTGCATGCAGAGCCCGTTTTCAGTCACAAGTCATCACATGAGGAAGCTGTTTTTGGCAAGTACCTTTGTGTCTGTTTGTGACACACAGGACTTTCAAATATTAACAAGTTCAATGTAAACCAAATATTTAATGCTCACAGAACATGGACTCCCTGTACATGACAAGGGAGAGGAGTGAAAAAAATCCTAAGAGGGCTGATCAGCTAACCAAACTGCAGCTGTTTCACAATGATAACCACACAGTAGAAATCATCTTCTTTCTGGCTGGATGGCTATGTGCATCATACACAGCCACAAAATCTGTATTTAGTGTACTAAAAACTGAACAGCAATCCTAACTCTGTTTCCATATGTGATGAGTTGGGAGTGAGAATTTTCTGGTGGTGCAGCTGTCATGGCCTTATGTCATTGTGCCTCACTAGGAAGCCAGAAATTGAAGCCAAAGGCCATTTACAAAATACATCCTCATTTGGTTGTGACAGACAAATTCGAACCTCAAAAAAAATAAAAAAAATAAAAAAAATAAAAAGGTGTTTCCTCCTGTTTTTTAATTCTCAGCATCAGCAGCAGCAGGAACCTTCCGTTCCTTTGGGGGTTTTGTGTATTCAATGATGTCTCGCCACAGAGAATGCTGGAAGATCTAATCAGTCCTGCTTCACTTCACTTGATCTGCTTCCTCAATTAGGTTGCAAGCTTGCAGCTGCAAAACGCTTGTTGCTTTACATAGGTTTAGCTTGTAAAGGGAAATATTTGTCTAAGGGGGTTTTGTACTTCTTCCTACAGATCATCTGCTTATCGGCATTTAGACAAGGGTGCTGCCCAAAGCAATATCATCTGTGTAGAGGCTTTTTTCTCTTCTAAAGATACTACAATACTATCTCTCTTTGATCAGGTGCCAGCATGTTTGCACGACTCATGCAATGAATAAGAAGGGGCCTGAGAAATTTAGGGGGAATTACAATATGCCAGTTGTTTCAGAGATAGTTGGATAATATATTATTAAACAGGTAGTTTTGTGTGGCTAAAAGTCCCTCAGATGGAGGCCCAAGTGCAGAATGTTTTATGCCACAGAGATTATCTTTCCTCTTAGATCAGGAGTGCAATGACATTGCACATCCTGCCAGCTGATCAGTATCATCTAAGTCTTACTAATTTGGCAAGCTGTTCTGTTCATATGTCAAACACTTCCTGCTGCTACATGCTGCCTGTTGCACTCATTCATCTGCCCTGTTTCCTCTAGTTCCAGTTTCATGTTAGGTTTTTGTAGACATCTCTGACATTGCACATTGTGTGTATTTCACAACTCCGAAATACAGCATGTGTTTGCTGGATTGTGTACTGTTGTTCAGGGTGTTTTTATGTGCTCCACTCTGAAACCTCACACTGTTTGGACTCACTTGGGAATCACCCTCCAGCACATCTCTGATAAATACAATTGCATATTCATTTATTGTGAGGAAAGGTCTTAAATCATTTACGAAACTGCTGTTGGGAATGTGCTGTAGTGTGTCCTTTTCATTACCAATAACAAGAACATGAAGCCAGCACTTTAAAAGAGGCTCCTGGTGGACATTGTGCATTACAGCCTATGCTCCTCAGAGGAATATAAAGCTTCATTTAAGCTACTTAACAAGCAGCTGCATGCGAATACATAGAAGGAAATCAGAGGCATGCTTATGAAAAACGGATAAGTAACCAAATTTGTTCATCCGTTTTGGAAAATAAGACCTCCCTAAGTAAAACAATCCATTGCATCATCTGGCTTCTCTCTCCCTCATTAGAGTTAAAAATCTCTATCTATCTATCTCTCTTACACACATGCACGAAACCAAGATTAGACACAAACACAAGCGAACACTTTAACATAAACACATAGGGTCATTTGAGTACATGTCAGCACGCACTGCAGTGTTTTCATAAAACAACATAATGTGGCATAGAGAGCTGCAATGGGGTGATTTCGTGTGAACTGCCTGAACAAACAGCCAGTACCAAGAGGAAGTCCCATCACGGGGATCAGGGTTTTGTTAGGACAAACCAAATATGAGAATGAGACCAGCGTATCAAAACAACCACAGAATAGATTCTCATTCTTCTTGGGGACAGGAAATACTTCTGCAAGGAAAGTCGATGTTTTTTCCCGAATAGACACCATATTTCCCAACTGAACTACACTATTACCAAGTTATAAGGTACACTGCACAATCAAACGCAATCAGATGCAATAGCTCTGCATTAAATTTTATCTTGCTGAAGCTTTCCGAGTCCAGTTTTTTAAATGTATTTATTTTTTACCTTTTCAGAGAACCAACTAACCTTTATTGTCCACTTTCAGGCTGTATGCAAAATAGTCTCACAACAAGGTCAGTTAGTAACGGCTCTGGGGCTTTTAGTCCTTTCACATGATCTTCATAACTAGATGGAGGTTTTCCAGTTTGTCAAAGTATTAGTCTGGATGTTTAAATTTCTATCTGTTGTACACAATAAGTACTTCTCATTCATGTGAGCTAAAAAGTTCATTTTTTATCTCCTTATCTATCTGTCCCAGTGTTATGAATGAAAATACAAGTGTGGAGAAGTTAATGGTATTGTATTATTCAAAGTAATAAAAAAGTTTAACTACCACACAGGCAAACAGATGGAAAAGTTAAAAAATCTGAACTTTCAGTCTGACTCTCCTTTGACTGACTTTGTGCATGTGTGTTTTGGTGTGTGTTGTATTTTGTGTTTGCACGTGCTGTAAGATTGGCTCTCTCTACCTCTGTCTGCTTTCTTTCCTTTCGTTTCCCTCCATTCATTCTTCAGAGACTGAATCATTTCTGGGATGGTGTGTCCTCATATCTCTTTTGAAGTGGATTGTTTCTTGTGGGTTTGTAATGTTTGCTCACACTTGAATGATTTTCTGTTAAGCATGGCTGCATATCTTGACTTTTAGTCATGAAAGTGTGACGAAGCTTGTAATCACTCCAAGTTATTGTTCATTAGTTTACATTTCCAAATGATAACGTAATACATCATTACAACTTTTTTCCAGGCATTGTAACCATTTGGCAAGTCTGCAAATCACCTTCTTCCCTGATAAAATGAGGAATATTACTCTTTGTGTAGTTTTGTATTTAGTTTTGATAACATTGTAAGCTCCTCTATTACCGCTGCATTATGGTGTTGTGTTCTTTTCTTGAATCTTCTTGCATAATGTTTTTATTTATTTTTGCTGCAGAAATGTAAGAAAAATGTCAAATGCAGAAAAAATGTCTAATGTTCAACCTTCTAAAAGACTGGACTTGTAAAAAATGAATAGATCTTTGGCTTTGTGTGACAATAATGGAGATGTGATTAAATCAGATTATTTATCAGGATGTCTACAGACAACTCAGCATATCAGATTTGGGAAACTTGACTTTAACATGAAAACTTGTGGAACTTGAAAATTAAAATACACACAGCTTCAGTGCCACTGAATGATGTTGCATTTGCTGTTTAGTGTTTGCAGGCATCTTTTCTATGCAGCGTTGGTTTGTTTGTAAAGGTCAGATTTTGCTTGAATCATACATAACAAAATAACATACAGACTCAGGAAAATGCCTCGATGCATTAAACATGTATCACAGCTAATCTTTAATGAAGGAGAGGATTTCAGTAACTTGTCACACCTGTCACCAAGCATTTCCTTTCAATTTACTGATACGTGTTCTGTGCAAACCTGCCAGAGATGGGCTGAGAATAAAAAAGGGCCCTGGAATTTTTTATTCTGACAAGCCTGTCAATAAGGTGAATAATCTAAATCTTGTTTTCATATAATAGGCAGCTCAAGCGGCCCACAGTGTGAGTGCTTCATATGAGCCCACATCTGCAGGTTTCAAGACTGAGCCCTGCAAAGGAGAAGCAGCTGAAAGAAGAGGCAATGCAGTAAGACTGGTGAATAGAATTCATATCCCATTATGTGCACACAGCAGATGTGTAAATGTATTTATTGTATATGACATCATTGACAGGTGTTCACTAGTAGAAAAATACAATTTTCATCACCACATGCCAAAGATGCTGTATAACTGTCACCTACTCTTGTGCTGTCATTCCAGTGAATGTCAGAATCACATGTTGTTGCATCTCATCAGTGAGCTCAAGCAACCGAAGTAAATGCAGATCAAATCACAGAACTTACTATTTACAGTAAAGTATGAGAGACCTGTGTGTTACTGGCAATGAACTGGATGTCAAAGACTGGGCCTATTCTACATTTTTGTTTTTAATGTCTTATTTATTGGTGAAAATGAGCACCTCTGACACTCCAGAATAAAAACAGGTCAGTAAAAATCCCTGCTGAGTCTAACAGGAACAACAACCTTGGATTGTCATTGTCTTATCAAAACACAAAGATCAGATTGTTACTTCTAAAAAAAGAAGATATAATTAAAGTAAGACTCCTAATATTTTTTTGGCATAGAACCTAATTTAAGCATTTTATATGGCTAACAGTTTCTCTGCAATTACCATTCAATGTATTTACGTTGAGGAATCACCCTTCTATATCATAATTTTAATTGTGAGAGGCCAAATTCACATTCTTTATAATTTTATCTCACTGATTTTTTTAGGTTTCCTGCTCACTATTTTTGCACTACATTGCTATTTTTAGTTATTAATATCAAGTTTTTTTTTACTGCCACAGCATGCAGTGACCTTAATGTAGTCACAGAAAAAAAATATTTTTGTCACCAAGGTTAAAGGTGCACTATGCAACTTTTATACAGGCCTATAAACAAACAAGATGAAGCTCTTGATACAAAAAAAATGCAATTTGCAAGGGTTAACATGACTTTCAGATGTACATTTTTAGAGCAAGAATAAAAGAGCACCATTCAGACTATATAACTAAATTGTTACCAAAAAAAGTTACTCAAGTGCATCTGTAATGTTAACCAAGATTCTAAAAATGCATTTACAAAAACCAGAAAATGGCCATTTTAAACAGCAGATTAGCTAAAAAAAAATGCAGGGATTAATGAAACAAGAACGCCCCATCACTGACAGGCTGCAAAACTACAACTTCTCGGCAAGGTAACTAATTCCTGTTACTATACCCTGCTGCTTTGTTGGAATACTCACCCTGTGTTTGGCATAAATTAATGAATTAATTCGTTTTTTTAAAACAGTTTGTTTTGTTGCTTTGTAAACAGATACACCACAGCTCTTTTACTGTAATGCTGCTGACAAAGTAGCTGCTCACGGATTGTTGTGATGTAGTATTAAACCATCCGAGACTGAAATCTTCAGGATTATAACTTTAAGTCTTTCTGAATAGTGAAAGTCATTGTTTGCATCCCACACTGTGTGTTCTTTGATATGTTTAACAGATTTGAGGGTTTTAGCTATACGCCGCAACAGAGTGGTAGGAGGCTACAGTGAATCATTGCAGGGATTTTCAATGGAAGCCAAACATTTAACAGGGAGAAACAGCTCACTCAGTTGGAGAGGTAGGTAGAGACGGCTTTTCTGATAATCTGCATTATTATATTTTGTCTGTAGCAGTAGTGTTTTTTCCAACAACACATATTGTTTGAATAATTCAGATTTTATATATTACAGTAACAGGTTAAAGTACAATCAGTTGCAACAAAAAAAAAACATCATTAAAGTCATGCATCAGTGGAATATTTGCATTTACATTCTTCAAAAGGTGACATAGATGACCTATGTGCCATCTGACCAGTGTTGGTAGTTGAAGAAGAGATCCAAAAACAGTGTAAACATAAATCTTACATACTTGTTTCATGGAAATCACACTTTTCTGCCCGTTGAGCTTCTCGTTCCTGTTTTACTGATACAAAAAAGGATGAATGGGGACACAACAAAAAATATGAGAGGATCTAGTCCAGCAGCCAGTAGTACTGACGCTCTGCCTCTATGCTGACTAATAATTTGATAGAGTTGACAACTGCAAATATGACCTGCTGTCTTCGTTTTGCTGTTAACACAACATTAAACAAGATGTGCCCAGAGAATCACAGTATCCCAGCCCGACCCACTGAGGCAGTGAAGAGGGAAACAAACAAACAAACAAACAAAAAAACCTAAGACATTATAGTTCTTCTGAGTCACTGGGCATCTCTGTCAGTCCTCACACTGCATGGATGGATGCACCTGGGAAGACTTTGTCCCCTTATTTATTGGTTGGACTGCAGCTGAACCCTGACTTGTCTGGAATCACTCATCTGAGCACCGGCACCATTTCACACTTTATTTTTAATTCAAACAGGGCCACTCTGTTGGAGGTGTGCATAGATTATTTTGTGTGTAAATACAGTAAACACCTCTTCTAAAAGTAATGATATGCCATAACCTTAAACAAACTGAACTGGTTGAGCTGCAGTATGAGAAATGTAGACAGTAGGACAATATTACAACATAGGTTGCAGGGCTGTGACCTGTTGATTCATTACTAGGATATCAATATGTGATATGCATTATGCAAGGATGTGTTTGTATGTTTGTGTGTGTATGTGTGTTTATACACTTTAACCCCTACATTCTGTTTAGTGCCAAAGGAACCCTTGTTTGCAGTGGGCTCAGCATAACAGGACAGCACGAAATATTAGAGACGAACAAAATCAACAATGCACCAACAACAAGCAGATTCCATTCAAACCTCAATGGAATAGCACTCAGGGTCACTCGAGTGTGGCAGCCTTCCACTGCCTGATCAAGACCTGAAAAAATAAACAGAGAAAAAATGAGAATTTTGTCAGGGCAACTGTAATACTCCAGACTCAGTAAACAATATGACATACTATATGTAACTGACTGACTGATTTTACCAGCAGTTACTCAAACAAAGTAACTGCTGATACAAGGGTGAGAAGTACGTTGACCAATGATTTACCACATTGTTTATGTAGATCCAAAGTGCCTTTTTAAGCGACTGATGCTTTATGTTCACATCTATTTTTACTGCAGTTTTAGAGAACCTTGCTGTTTAAACTGTAAAGTCAAATTATGCAAAAAAAACCCCACCTAACTCTCATGTCCATTGTATTGCTAAAACCATAAAATAAAAACTACCATATGTTAAGGAGTAAAGGTTCGGAAGAAATGCATAAATACTCTGTTATCAAAAGGAGAAATTAATTGAAATATTACCAAAGCAATGGCTTTAAGGGTGAATACTAACCAATGTGTTTAGCTAACTGTGTTTGGAGGTAGTTTTCTAATCCAATATAATTAGGAGCAGAACAGAGAGGTTACCAAAACTTTGATAGTTTTAAGGATCAAATTCTACACAGTGGAAAAACACTTAACATTTTATGTGTTAGTCCTGAAAGGGTCTTTTTTAAACTTTATCCGTAACCCATGAATACGGTCTTTTATTTGTCCTTGACTTTGAAAGAAACGCTGTGTTACCACCGTTGGTAGGAAGCTAGTAGCTAGACATGCTAGATAAGCTAGCACTGCTTCACCCCTTCATAACTACACTCCTGTCACTTTTGAATTTTTGGTTTTCAAGAAGATAAAATGACACTCCACATTCTTCAAATGAAAAAACTGCTGTACTATGCATATTATCCTTATGCATACACTTGAGTTAGTGAAATCCAAATCTGTATAGACCTGTCATGTCTAGTTACTGATGCTGATTTTTGGGAAAGGGAGTTAGTATAAGAAAAAAAAAGTCAACTCCAAGCTGCCGCTTCAATCAATTAAATCGAGTTTTTTCACACTTTTGCAGTCATTTTAGGCCTGGTTAATTTCAGGTCATAGCAATTTGTTTTTAATTTGTTATTTGTTAGATGACTTTTTTCATATTCAA
>JAPZDY010000001.1:20965991-20977689 GCA_029783645.1 Ctenochaetus hawaiiensis | reverse complement strand
TTGTCTGTCTCTCGGGTGGAAGCTCAGCACTGCCCCTAGAGGCCTGGAGCACTTCCGTTGTATGACTGGATATGCGGTGTTTTCTTTTTGCATTTGTTTTCTTATTTGCGGCTCGTTTCTGTATTTGCAGCACCTTTCTGTTTATTCGGCGCGTTTCTGTATTTGCAGCGTTTTCCTTTTGCATCTGTTTTCTTATATGCAGCGCGTTTCTGTATTTGCAGCGCCTGTCTGTATATGTAGCGTGTTTGCACTTGTCAGCCACCGTATATGGTGTTTGACACAAAAAATACATACATTCTCTAAAAATAAAATGCTGAATTTCAGGATTAATTTTTTTTTTTTTGTCATTTTTTAATCTTTAAAAAGTCTTAGATGGGAAAACATTTCTAAGGTTCAATTACTTCCCAAAGCTGACTCTTGAGAGCAATAAGCTTAGTAGAGGCATTGACAAACTGTGTACGACACATCCAAATGATTCAAAGGTACAAAAAAAACAAAACAAAATGGGTGATTATGAAACCTAAGGCAGTCTCTCAAAGTATAGACATAAAAGTTTCCGGATCACCTGCTAAACATACAATGTTTAATTTCTGTTGTGACAAAATTCACAGGCTCTAATATCAGAATCTGAGAAGTGTAAGTATGTAAGTGCACCAAGCCACACTTATAATTTGTTGCCATTTTGAGATGCCAAAGTAGAAATGAGAACTGTGAAAATGTGTGTGAAAATGGTATATGTGGCCATTTTGCGTGTGAAGTTGCAGGTTCCTTCCATGCAGTCTTCACATTTAAACAAGAACAAGATATCTTGTTCTTTACCTTTACTGAGTAATTAATACAAAAACTAAAATAATAACTCTGAATACATTTAATAATCCATTAAATACGTCAAAACACTGTAATAATATGGCCTATGAGATGGATTTTTTTTTTCTTTTTGTAAAATAAAATAACATCAAGGGGCAAAAAACAATGAGATTCTCAAAATTTTCAAAGTATTTGATAGAATTTAGTTTTGGTTTTTACAAAGCATTTATGTAAAGTTTAGAACAAAATCTAAAATGTCCACAAAACCTTTATCTAGTCTGATATAGAAAGACCCATCAATGTGTACATCTTGCAGCCATACTGACCAAATAAAAATATGTATGGAAAATATTGGAAACTAGAGCTACTGATCAATGAACTCCAACAACATGAAAAACTCTCTGTGCCTAGGCACCTGAAAACTTTTGTAACTGTGTAGTTTTTTTTATAACTCAGATCAATATGTTCTGGTGGCATAGACCCTCCCTGTCTTCTATCATGGGAGCCCTGAGCTGTCCACAAACTTGCGATGTTCATGCACATCTGATTCTAACTCGGCTCTTACCTTTAGTATGTAGTTTCCAGGCTTGATGTCTGTGATATCGATCCACTGGCAGTCAATGTCAGCATTATATGTATCATAGCAGCCTGGGCTCAGACCCTGAAGAAGCAGAAAGACAGGCATAAAGAAAACTGATCTAAGCCCAAAACAATTTTTTAAGAATAAAGTCAGCGGTTAAAAAGTCGATATACTATGTGCAATAAGCATAAGCAGAGTGATGAATAAAAGACATCTGTCAAAGTTACAGCAAACAAAAAAAAGGGTTTACATCTGATCAGTGCTCAGCTAAATAACAAACTTGTTCCATATTATCCATTGTCAAGTTAATTTAAAATAGCATGACTACAGCAAATAGATATTGCTGAAAGTTACGTGTTGGGAGTATTATGCATTAGCAAATAAAGGTAAAAAGAACATAATAATGTAATGCTTCCATTTACTGTGTTACCTGAGTGTGAGCGGTGCAGGCGTAGCGTTTCAGATGACCAAAGTCACAGGTGGTGTCCTCCAGACAGAAGCTAGCCTTGTGTCCTTCTGCCACTTTACGGCCAGTGCTGACCTCCAGTAAATCATAATGGCTGAACTCATCCATACTGTGGTAGTGCCTACAAGAACAAGCAAAAGACTGCGCATGTAGTCAGGTAGTTAAGGTGTGCAGTTAAAGTGTCAAATTATAATAAGTGTTATCTAAATCATATATCACTGCAGCCTCCGTAAGGCAGAGGGGCCAGTAGTCCAGATGGGCCCCAACCCTTCCTGTCAGCGACTAGGCAACTAGACAATTATAAGATTAAAAGAGTTTTTATTATGTGTATATATATACACGCACACACACATATGTATATATAAAATTACAACTAATAGGGTTTGTAATCTGTGTACATAAACTTCTAGTTTTCTATATTTCATTATGCGTGCAGAGTTATAAGAAGGCTTCTATCCTCACAGTTAAAGATGTTAGAATCTGCCTGCTCTGTGCTGCAGCAGAGGGACCCATTCATGGTTAGCTATGGGGGAGCCACACGTGTTTGGATTAAGGTGCTGATGCAATGTGTGCCTCAGAAGCAGTAATTATGCAGAAATTATTGTCAGTTTATTGAGCTTCTATTCTAATTACATTACCACTGTGTTTAGATAAGGCTGCTCAAAAAGTGTTAAAGTGTTGACTTGCTAAGATGTAACTTTTAAGACAAACAGTTAATTTATAGACTGTGCATTCAACCTGTTGACCTTATCTGTTCACATTTTTGTAAGTGATGTTGCACTTTGACTAAACACATCATAAAGTATCAAAGGACAATAGCTACTAATTAATGGCAACAATAAAGTAAAGCTGAAGCACGACATTAACACCCTAATGATGTATGAATGTTGTTAATTAGCCTGTATCACTCTGCAAGATCTGAGGTGTTTGTGTGTGCGAGTATGGGTGTATGTGTGTGTGTACAATCTTGAGTGTGTGTCACAGGATGTGTATGCTGGTTGCAGTGTGATTGTGTTTGTTTGAACAGCTTTAGCAGCTTAGGAAAGTCTGGATTTGCATGGCCAATGATCATCTCTGAATCCCAGTATGAACTGTGACTCAGTGACTCTGTCAATGAGCTGGTCCATTTGAAATCATCTTCAACATTTACTGCTGTATGGCTTGGACTCCTCCCAAATGTCAGAGGGACCTACGATGCTATTCATTTTTTACGAGCCTGCCATGCGAATAATTGCAGTTAATGCTAACCAGAGCATATTTACATGAAACAGAACAACATATTCAGACTAAAGGAAAAGTCTATAATTTTGGACATTATTTATATTATAATTATATTTTTGTGTGCTGAAGTTGCTGGTTATTTGTTTTATTTTCCTAACCTCTAAGTTTGTCTATGTAATTACAAAAATAAAAATCTAATTAATGTTGAATATTACACAATGAAAGCTCTGTTTGAATGACAAGAATATCATAATACGTAAAAAGAATTTATTCCTGAAAAGTTGTTTCTTGGTAAATATTTGTGAATGTGTTCAGAAAGCCAAAGGTGGCTTTCAGAAGTCACCCTGATGTCACAGAGTACCCTTCAACAATTTGGGCAAACTATGCTTGTCCATGGCACATAGAAGTGCTAAAAATAAACCTTAGGCTACCTCACATGGTGTCAGAGGAGCAAATATTAGAGAAGTTATGGAATGATGAGGCTATGGCAGAAGCTGTGGAGCAATATGACCATGAAACATGGCTGTCAGGTTTCCGAACAGGCCCACAGAAAGCACTTTGTTTGTACCATTGCTAACTTTTTGCTGCGTATAACTAATAGCTAAGTTCCTATAGAATGCACATGTTCTTTAGACATATAGTTATAAATATATTAGCTACAAGTAGCTCACTCTGTTGCAACCCACGCAGCAGTTTAACAGGAAACTCTCCCTTGATAAAGTTCATATTTGTGCTCATGTAACTCTGTGGTCATTTTGAAGAATGAACTCTTTAGATGTTGTGGAATTATATTACATTGTATCGCAGCATACACAATTTTTTTTTATATTTAGCTGAACCCATACAGAAAAAAAAAACACGTAATGCAAGTGTCTACAAAACAAACTGTAACGGAAAAAGGGATAATCAGTCTCTTATACTAAAACACACAAAGTACAGTAACTATTACTTACATTTTTTTTATTAAAGGTATGATGATGGCTTATAAGGTGCAAATGGTTGTGTTTTTTCTCAATCCATCACACTGATGACTAGATTGGAGAGCAAAACCTTTAAGCTGCTGTTTGTTTTGAAAAGTCTGCAGAAATGGTCTATATCATCATAGCAGTGTTCGTAAAAGGAACAACCAGCTGAAATTATACATTACACCTTCCAGCAGTTACTGAAAGTGTTCATTTCAAGACCCTTTTGATTCTTAAATTGCACTTCTCAAGTGATGTTGACTTTAGTTGTTGTAGCAGGTGAGGTAAGCACTGGATCTTTTACAGTCAGACAAACTCAGACTATATAAACATTGCCCTTGTGCCTTACTTCATGGTCCATGTTTCAACACACCAACAGCTTTTACTGGAACAGTCATTAAAGATTGAAGGATGACTTGGAAGGAAAAGTAGGTACTTTCCACTGATGGAGCAAGTGACCATTCAAGGACTCATTCCTTCCATAGGAGAGGCAATCAGTTATGAGCGGCTCTCAGGTAGTAACCTGTCTGTTGTTATCTGAGGCTGAACACTAACTTCACTGTGAGTACCTCATAAATCACTCTTCTGTCTCTGTTTACTTGCAAATATACATGACTGTGTTCATAGACTTATTTAATGTGGAGCAACATGGGCACATGTGCATCTTGTGCAATACATGTGAGTGTATATTCAAAGACACAAGGGAGGAACTGCAGGGCCCAGCAGGTTGAAGTACAGTCTTTGTTTGTATTCCCGAAACTGGCATTCATTACAGTAGTAGTCTTGAGATGATTATCTTCAGTATGTGTGTGTGTGTGTGTGTGTGTGATACAGACAGAAGGGGTGCTGGGAGCCTCCTTGGCTTCCTGGATCCCCTCACAGACGATGTCAACTACAGAGAATGTAGTGTTGGAAGGACACATAGAGGACTTGACAAGAATAACTTGTAATCGTTATACAAAACATTCCAATCCCTCTTCATAGTTGTGAGTCATTTTCCACTTGCAACAAACAAGACTTTGAGGGTTGCTCAGATCACTGCTTGAGTTGTACAGTAGCGAGAACAACAGTAGTTTCTTTGAGAACTAGTGGTCTGATATTTGTCACCTTCAAAGTGCAACCAGGATGCGAAGACATATAGTATGTCAAAGGAACGCAGTATCAATAGTTAACTCAATAGTTGGTTAAACTGTGACATAATGTAATCTATGAAGTTTTTGTACTTTAACATAAATTTTCTGCTTTTTATGACTCTCGTCATGAATGTATTTTGCGTCTGCATCATGTTTCATGACTGAATAATGAACTGCAGTCATTAGCCTGAGTCACAGGGAGGAGTGAGTGGATGACGCGAGTGCAGCATGCAGGATGTCACATGGGAATCCTGGGTTCAGCTCCCATATGTATTCCGGTTTAGGCAACAAAAACACTTTGGTCATGGTTAGGAAAATTTCACATGGAGTACAGCAGCACAGTCATGCTGACTGTCATGGATATTCTCAAAACTTTAATCTATAGAATTCATGTAGATGGACTCAAATATTCTTAATGGACATTTTGTGGTCATGTACATGAATCCCATTGATCATATTTAATAACAGTTTCACAACTGCTGTGATACTGGGATGCTACAAGCATGTGCACAAATAGCCAGAACAGATCACATAGGCTAATGAAGTTGCCACCACTGGGAAATATATAAAACACAAGACCAAAAACTGTATTATTTAACAATTGCTCTATCACAAAATTTCTTTCAAATTTCTACCAAGTTGGAAAAGTGTGAGAATGATTTCCACCCATATCCCATATTGATTGGTATAAACAAGATGTTATGCATGGAATTCTGTTTCCTTATTTGTGTAAAAAACACATAAAGACATTTTTTAAAGCCTGTGATACTCAAGAGGATTCTGTTCCTCCTGTTCCCTTCTTCTAATCTCCAGTGGGACAGATAGGGACGAATTTAATGTAAAGCAAAACTGTCAACTACACAGCTTTTTCAACAGCAATGTAGGGCAGGAAAGTTTATTGTTGGAGTCTGGGCTTGAGATTTTCTTCCCCTGAAGAGATTTCTTTGCTAACAAACAGTCTGTCCCAGTAACCCATATCCATGCCATCATAGCTTAAGCAGCAGTGTGAACTAGTGTCACAGACTGACAAGAAAAATGGATTGATTTGTCATTCTGATCACACAGCCAGTGGAATGATTGCCTTGGCTTTCTGCCTCCTGGGAACCACTGTGTAAATGCAGACTGATGTCAGACAGCAACAACACTGCCAATCTCCTAACAGCCAGTCGACATTCCTCTAAGATGAGGACAGTAAAGCAGAGCCTGGCACGAGAGTCAGTGGGCAGACTTGTTGAAACTGAGATAAAACACAGTCTACATGGAATATGATGTCATAAAAAAATGACGTCACCCCAAAATCACCTCATGTGCAGATATGCTGCGACTAGCTTGCTAAATTAATTATTATGTACTTACAGTATCTCAAATGTTCCCAACAAAGTTCAAACCCAGAGAAATCTGTAATATTATTCAAAGCAACGGTGCATTTCATTTTATCGCCTGTCGCTATCTGCCAGGGTAACACCACTAAGAGAGTGAGGCAGGAAGCTGGCAAACGTGACTAAACGTGACGTGAATAATGTTTTAATACATGACCTCATCTGTGAACATTTCTGTCCGACTCAGCGGGTAGATTTCCACATGCAGTGTTGGCTGTTTGACAATGAAATAAACAAATCTGAAAGAACCCAAGCTACTTTGCGACAACATCAATCTGTCTTTTTTTCAATTTTTTTGACTGGGAGACCTCTAATGGCAGAAACTGCATTTTTATATGTTTAGATGTTTTCTTCTTCTGGTGCCCATATAGATATAATAAGGCCATGTGGGGCTTTTAGGTTAGGTAACATCCAGGTCCCAGAGTGAGAGGTTGAGTGCTACTGCTCTTATGCAGTACAATTTAGCTTTGAACTAAAGGTGTTTAGTGCATGTACAAACAAATCTGTAGCAACATGTATTCAGTGTGCATGTCCACCTGTAAACCTGCTATTTTACATAATGTTGCCTGAGTGGATGCAGAGCAGAGTTGTAGTGCTAGTCCGGAGTGGCCCAGGAAACACAAATTATCATATTATCATGTTTCAGGCTCTAAATTCAATATCGCTTACAGAATATTCTATTTCTTACAAATTTACTGTTAACCAGTAAACCAGTTTAATCTAAAAGTTGCCAGATTAGCAACTTTTAGACTATTGCCTAAAATTAATACTAACAACTAGATTTGTCAAATTTAACAAAATTGCAAATAAATTGTTTTGAATTATGAGTAAGATGTCAAACATTAAAAAAAAGAGAAAAAGAAATAGAGCAACAGCTGATTTTAGAGTCAGTAAATTATAACTAAATGATTGGGTAAAGTCTGTTTTGTATGAAGCACTTACTGATGACAGCTATGCCACTCCCAGGTATGACGTGGCCTGTTCGGCATGAAGTCGGCAGTCCCCTTGTTCTTCACCCTCTGTGGGAATCGCAGCAGAACCCTCACATCATAGTCGGTGGTCTCAGGGCCGTATGCAGTGCTGAATGGTGGACACGTACATTAAGACAAAAAAAATGGCAGCTGCAGACAGAAAGTCAGCGTGTCTGTTTCTCATAGCTAAAAAGAGAGAAAGAAGCATGACTGGAAAGTCTCTCAGGTTGCAGCATATCTGCTAAATAGTTAATTCATTCTACAGATTACAATCATTTCTCCAAATACACAGTTTCAAAATGGGGAGAGGGAACATTGTGGTTTTTTTTGTGTGTGTGTGTGAATGAGGAGGCACAAACTCGAGTTCACATACCACTGACGATCTAAGCCATTTGTCTTGTGGCTGTTGTTGACAATGGAGTGTATGGCAAATTACAACAGCCCATCTGTTGGTGATTGCTGCAAACTCAGACAGGATATGAAACGGCTTTGAGGGATGGCTGTGCTTGTGATGGGACGAGGGCAAATAGAGCAGCGACGAGGACAGCACACTTTCATCATTTCAATAGTGTCCTTAGTGCAGAGGCAGTCAAAGGACCTAGGCTCGAGGCTCAGGGGATGCTATCCACCATCACAGAGAAATGAAACTAACGATAGCCTGTATCCCTGAAGGTGACCAGGATTTAGTTCTCTTATGCTGTGCCGTTGGTCAACTTTTTCCATTATTTCTTTCAGATATTGTTGAGCAGAGCTGGTCTCATCCTGAAGGCGACATTGGAATTGTAAACGGTTCACTGGCTGGTCAATGCTACCCAAAGGTGAAGCAGCTTATAAAAAATGTTAACCTTTCTTAGACTTAGCATTTTGATGTTGATGCACGATCTGAAGAGGACACCATGGAGCAGACAGCAGCCTATCAGAGGGATGGGAAACAATTAATTGTTTCCAGTTGATTTCACTTTCATGTTTTTGGAGTGCTAACCACTGAACCACAAACCACTACCTTTGAGAAAACCATTTAAATAGAAAATCTGTGAACAAATGAAAAGAGATCATATATAAGAAAGAAAATATGAAAAAGAATTATTTATGTACCTTGACAGGCATTTTTCTTCAGCAGCACAGCGGAGAGAGTACATGTGGGCTCTCTGGATATATGTGGAAGCCTGGACGTAGTTGGGATCAGGAACCAGGTCAGGCAAACCTGAAACAACAGACGGACAGACTGCTTATTTATATTGTTGTTAGATTAGCTTTAAATAATCTACAACCTTTTTTAGAGGTAAAAGTAAAATAAAAAAATCCAAATGATAAAATTGCATCCTGCACGCAACTGAATATAGGCTTTGAATGTTCCACTCACCCTCCCCTTCCAAGCATACAGGAGATCCTACAGTCAGTAAAAAATGCAAAAAGCCCTCTCTAGGGATGGTGTCTGGTGTTCCTTTTTTGGACTATTTTAGAAACCCAGTGGTGAAACATGGTGGACTCCATGTAAGGGGACACACTTCCTCTTTGGATATAAAGGCTCATTCTATGATTATGAAAACATAGTTCTTATTGTAAGGTGATTATAGACTAATGAAAAAAGACTTATGAATATTATGTTCTATTTTTGTTATATTTTACAAATATATCCCTTTAATCTTCCACACTGGACCTTTAAACATAGTTAAGTATAGTTGAAACCAACAAACGGTGCATAGCTAATCACACTTATTATGATTTTGTTATGTAATTTTTTTTTTTTTTGCATATCCGTCATCAGTTGCTTATTACATGGTATTTATGGTGGTGTTGATGGAGGATATGATGGGCAACAATGCAGCGACATGGCCCACGGTTCAAGACTGGGTCACTCTAGAGAGAGCCGTTGGCCACTAATTACTGTGCATTCCAGATTATTATCATGGTTTTCCAATAGGATACTTTTGCTCCATAGGCCTCCAGACAGGGGCCAGTTTAGGGTTAGAGAACAGTAACATTTAGGGCCTCAAGAGTGCATAATCCCAAAAAGCTAAGATATAAAAATACAGTTGCAATACGTTAACTTTCAGTGTTGAATACAATTGGCTTCTCACCGCATCTGTATTGTCTTTTGGGAAATTGTTTGTACCACATACTTCTTGCCGTCTTGGCTAATGTGATGTGATCTTTCATGACACTAATCTTAATCTGAATGTGTCTCTTCATCTTAACCTTTAATACAAAAGTAGGATGACTAGTCATTTCTGCTGGGGATAAGGCTAGACTTGAAAATATCTGAGCTGCCCTACAGTATCACAGAAGTGCTTGTTGCAACGCAGCCTGTGGTTTTTTTTCATACTTTGGTTTCAGCAAACAAGTGACAGAGATGAAAAGATATAGAAAGGCATAGGTGCACAAAGATACAGCGAGGGAGCCAGACAGAGACACAGAGAGGGAGAATGTGCATGCCAGGGCGAAACAACAGTGATCTCACACCACTGCTGTTTTAAAAGTGGGCCATTGCCCAAGTCTGTCAGAAAACCTGAGGAACAAGTTAAAAAAAAAGAAAGCAGGCCATGTCAGAGGGAATGTCTGTCTGTCCCATTGCCAGTAAAGGCCATGCCAGCAAGGGTCTTTGGTGTAGCTTATCACCCCTCTCTGTTTAGCTCACAAAGGCCAGACATGCTTTAATGTGAGCTTGTTCAAGCAACTGAAAGTCAAACCATCTGACCTCTAAGCCTGAAAGCATTTATAAAATCACAAAAATGATGCACATTTTTTTCATTTCTCTTGCGGTGAGCTTAAACCATGGAAAGGGAAAATATATTTTGAAATAATGGACTGTTGTCTTTTTGATTTTGGACTAACATGAAGGGCTGTAGTTACTGTCTGTTTATGGAAACTAGATAGGAAGTTTCCTATGTCATGTTTGCCCAGCGTTTAACATCCAGGTGAGTCCTCCCTCCCCAGCTGCAAGTTTAAATAAGGGCTCTGCCTCTCCGGGCAAATGTTTGTGTAAACATCCCATCTGACAGCCCTCTTTGAGGCAGACATACAGGACAGGGGACAGCTTCCCAGGGCAGACCATGTAAACACTCTAGGACCAGTGTGAAACGCTGAGGTTTTCCAACAGCAACCTCAACCCCATTTTTTTTTTTATCCTCACCCCAGGAAGGTTTTGTTCTCTGCCCCTTAATCTCTCTGAAATGTGAAATTGGGTCTCTTTCAGAGGGATAAAATGTATTGAGAAGCTAAAGCTGATCAGCTCTCGACAGCATGTGACAAAGCCACACATTAGACTCTAAGTGGGGCATGGAAAAAAAAAGAAACTGAATCTTGTCATGCTTTTCATGCCATCTAATATAGTATAATAAAAGATGTGAGGGCTCTCTTACTTGACACTCTATAGGCTGTTTGCTGCAGAGGATGAGTTGGAATACTTGAAATTCAATGAGGTCATTTATAAGAATAAAAAATGAAAAAAATCGAGACAACATTTAGTGATTAATTACACACAAGAAAAACACAAATGCAGCCATTTTGTATTTGCTAGGTGCATACAAAGGCTCATTTCTCTCCCATTCAATTTTTAGCACAAATTTGCTAAAATCTGTGTCAGTGAGCTCTATAATCGATCCACATGACCTCTGGAGCATATTAGGATGCTGACTGAACAGCATGATTATTGGGCAGGCTTCTACATAATAAAGGACCACTCTAAAATGAGCTGCTTTTTCTTGATTTGGACAATTCTTGATTACTGAACTATAGATTTCACATGACCAGGGCTAAAAGTGTGCTTTTCTTTTGGGCTGTGGGGGACTATTCAGTATTTTGTGTCCCATGCAATGCAACATCTCCTTCACATAGAGCTTTTCAGATTATTAATTGTGGCTTATGGAATGCTAATTTACATCTCTTTAATGGTTGTGTGAAGTTGCTGGATATCGGGAATGCGCGGTCACACATGTCAATCCAAAGCATCCAAAACATGTTCAATGGGTGACATGTCTGTTGAGTATGCGGGCCATGCAAGAACTAACATGTTTTCAGCTTACAGGAATTGTGTGCAGATCCCTGTAACCATCTAAGATTTCTGGATGTACTGCCAAATTCTTGGAAACGTCACTGGAGACGGTTTCTTACAAATGAACATGTAGTTCATAGGCAGAAGACTTTATGGACATTGCTGATGTCTGCATGCTAATTGCA